>JAODGE020027407.1:0-13363 GCA_027574965.2 Ecitophya simulans
GAATAGATAGTATGACGGGCAGTTGTCCTGTTATTGACAGTTTCAACATGTGGATATTTTTTGCCCCAATCTGGCCGCACGTTAATTCGAATATTTCACGCAAATGATTGCATTCGCTCGTCTATTATTTAAATGTTGGTGCCTATCTGCACGCGCATTGTGATCGAAATTGTCGTACGTCATTCAAATGGCGAGAGCGGCAAACAAAAAAGCAGTCGAAAACGCACGTGCCGCGTCACACGCCTAAATGAATTCATTCGGGGGGAGGGAAAGTCGTCACGTTCGCGTCACTGTTTTTCCAGAAATATTCCCAATCGACGAACTGCGCACATTTTTGTCCGACCTCCCCGTTTGCCAGGTGAAGTGGAGGGCGCGAGCGTGGAAGAGAGCTCGACGAACGATATTAACTCTAATCGAATTTAGCCGAGACTCAAATTGCTTTCGAATAACTTTTATCGCGCGATGTGCGTTTTGGCGTCGTGGCTTTTTGGTAGGCGAAACGGACGGAAAATTTCGGCGTTTCTTTCGAACGCGTCGCTCTATGTTTGCATATCATGCGAGGAACGGAAAAGCGCAAACCGGTGGGAAAATATGTTCCATACAAACGACCTCGCACCAGAGCTCACAGAGCTGACGTAGGTCGTTGGATTTTATTGCAATCGTTCGTCGTCCGGTGTGTCTGCTGTCCGGAGTGCTGCAGGCGGCGGCCGGTCAATCCACTACAAAGAATTGCGCATTTGTTAAAGCGAGCGGACGCGTGTTTTCCGGGTTACGAGGTGAACGCTCCGCAGGCGCAGCGTTTTGGTGGAGCTCGCAGGATCATCGTCGGCAACATCCGCGAGCAGCGAAAAGGGTTCCGCTGTCGCTCGTGCAATGCGAACGACGCTCCTCGCCGACCCTTTCTAATTCTTATTAATTGCGCGCGCGCACGACGTCGGGCGAATTAGCTTTCGACAAACAGCCGACGCCCGGCTACGCGATTTCGCACACTGCGGCCGACTTTATCAGATTCAAGCCGGATAAGTTTTCGTCACCTGGCGCATGAATCCGCCATCGAAGGAGGAAACTTTCCCACCACCGCGAGATGCGGCGTCCTTAATCTACGTACCGCGCCGCGTTCAACTTCGTCGAGGTGTAGCGCACACACGCAGCAACTTTCCGAGTGCTTTTGTCTAATTCGTCCTTTTTCGTCTCGCCCTCGGCGCCTGGGAATTCAGGCACCTTTCGGTCGTTTTATTTTGATTAACGCGCCTAAGTCGATACTTTGCACTCGCCCTTTTTATTAAATCACTTCATTCCTCGACGCTCTTCTTCGCATGATTTACGCCGCCGCCGCCGCTGATATTAACGAAATGCTAATTTACGCGTTTCGTAATTTACGACCCGCAATCAATATTTATGCGTCGCGGTCTAAAACAAGCGACAAAAACACCTCGAAATTCGTACGCGCCGAAATTTCCAAGAATACGCCCGAAATGCGAAGGAGAACTCCACCGCCCAAACCGCATCCGGTTAATAAAACAACGGTTCGTTAATACCGCCAACGGTGGTTTTAAATTTAACATCAACTCCAATCCGGACGAACGCACGCGCGTAATTTGCAGCCCGCTTGCCGAGGTATTAAATCATCAACGTTGCAATTCCGACCTTGCGCCTAAAGTCGCTTCACGGGCGGAAATGGAAACTGTCAAATATGATGTTTCCATTATTAATTTGGCACATGTGCGCAGAAACAATGCCACACAATTAGAGCGCAACAAAGGCGGCGATTTCAGCGCGAGTTAAGTTCAACATCATTCTCAATGCGCATTTTAATTCCAGCCATTAGTCGATCCGATGCTGGAGCTCCCCGGGCGCTAACTAAAGATTAAAGCTCCGTCGCACCGCCGCGTTTTATCAATTGCGTTTGCATCGATAGGTGCGGTAAATAAATGGTCGGAATGTGCAATATTATTAGAAGCATTGGTAATGGAAGAATACAATTGGATGTGATTTCAATAAAAAATAATTTGTTGTGTCTTGTTATCTAAAAAATTATTATCGGCATGATAACAGCGATGTTCCGCAAATTTAATATTGGATTTAATTTTTAACAAAAGTGCAAATTAAATCAGCTTAATCTACGCAGAATTGAAATTACAATTAGATTCGAATGGCACTAACCAATGTTGTCTAGTGTTAATATTAGTTGAGATATCGCTGAAGTACATTAACATTGCATTCGATTTTTGACAAATGTGAGAAGAGGTACCTCTTCTCACTTTTTCAAAAAATTGCTAGAATTAAAAATCCAATTAAACTAGCTTAATGGACGCAGAATTGAACGCAGAGTCGAATGGTACTAAGCAATTTTGCTTAGAGTTAATATTAGTTGAGATAATGTTGTGTAAATTTAACATTGCATTCGGTTTTTGGCAAATGTGAGAAGAGGTACCTCTTCTCTCTTTTTCAAAAAATTGCAAAATTTACAAATCTAATTAAACTAGTTCAATCGGCACAGAATTGAACGCAGATTCGAATGGTACTAAGCAATTTTGCTTAGAGTTAATATTTGTTGAGATAATGTTCCGCTAATTTAACATTGCATTCGATTTTTGGCAAATGTGAGAAGAGGTACCTCTTATCAGCACGACGTCGTGATGATAATTTTTAAAACGTTTGCATTTCAGTTTATAGACAGATAAATTTTCTATCAATTTATACATACATTTTTCTATAATTATATTCTCTATATAATGTTGAATGATTATCTCATCGGTCGTGTTGTAGGAAGTGGAACAGGACAGACACCTGATGAAGAGGAGATTCGCGACGAGAGAGTCCGAATACGAGGCGCGCATCCTGGAGCTCGAGAAGGACATCGCCGAAATGAACGACAGGTCGTCGGCGAAGGACCAGACGGCGAAGCAGTGGGAGCGCGAGAAGTCGTCCCTGCTCGCCGAGCTGAGCGCGCAAAATTCGCGCCTCACGCAGCAGCTGAAAGGTAGCTCTCTCGTGGGCGGTCGTGCTCCGTTGCACGTGACGCGTCGTCGATGACACGCTCTCGCAACGCTTTCAGAATCGCAAGCGGCCGAAAACCACCTCCGGCAGCAGATCGACGAGCTGAAGGAGCGGTGCGCGCTCGGCAAGTCCGCGCTGCAGGAGCACGCGAGCAGCGTCGACGGGCTGCGCGACGAACTGGAGCTGATGACGGCGAAGAAGGACGAGCTCGAGCGCCGACTGCATCTGGGCGCGCGCGAGCGCGACGCGCTCGCCGCCGACCTCGAGGAGGCCTCGCAGCGCATCCTCCTCATGGAGCGGCACGCGCGCGACCAGGACATGCGCTACCAGCAGAGCCTCAAGGACTGCGACGCGCCGCACGAGGAGAAGCACTCGATGGAGGACCGCCTGCACAGTGAGTATATGCGACCGTATGACTAACCGCCGTTTCGATTCATCGCGAGCGCGCGCGACGCGAGTGTAACTTAACACACGACCTCACTAACATGCGTTTGTTTCTGTTCTCCGCCCGTTGTGTGCGCTCCGTCCTTCTAACAACCGCTAAACACCCCATCAACGCGCGCAGACGGTGAACATCGGTCTTTATTAGTAGAAATGGACATCTCGGAGCCGACGCTCAGCCAGGAGTGCATGTCCGTGTATCGGCAGCTGCGCGGGCTCGTGCAGCAGCTGAAGACGCACGCCGACGACGACTCCGGCCTGCACTCGGACTGCTCGACGGGCGCCGACGACGACAAGCACTTCGCGGCGGGCCTGCTCAGCGAGGTCGCGCAGGAGCTCGTCGGGCTCGTGCTCGACAGCGACGTGGTGCGCGTGCTCGAGCGGCTGGAGCAGGCGCGCCACGAGATCCAGGAGCGCGACGTCGAGCTGCAGCGGCGCGCCGACGACGCGATGGAGCTGACGCGCAAGCTGTCCGTGTGCGAGGCGCGCCTGCACGCGACGCTCGAGGAGCGCGATCGGGCGCGCCACGACGCCAGCCATTCGTCGCTCAACCAGGACGAGGTGGTCGCGCGGGCGCGCGACGTGCGCGACCAGGCCGTCAGCAGGAAGAACAAGGCGGAGATCGAGCTCGCCAAGGTGCGCGTCGAGCTGCTGCAGGCGAACAGCCAGCTGATGGAGGCGATCCAGCAGAAGATCGAGCTCAGCCAGCAGCTCGACCAGTGGCAGGTGAGTGGGAATGCTTCAGTTGCAATTGGTTGGTGGTGCTAACGTTGCTGGCGCGTTTCAGATGGACATGCAGGAGCTGTTGGACGAGCAGGTCAAGTCGAAGCTGACGACGTCCGAAATCAAGATACGAGCCGACGGCACCGTCGGCACGACCTCCCCGACGACGCCGATGATCGCCACGACGCGTCGCCGGCTCCTGCAGCTGTTCCAGCGATAGCACACCTGCAATCAACGTACAGAGACTGAACACGAGAGTCATTGTGCTTCAATATTTTATAGTTAGACTAATTAAGACGTTTAGTAAATCTGCGCGGCGCTCCTAAATGATTTAATTTATCGCCGGCCTTGCGGCTCGGCCCTAGGTAATCAATTTAAACCTTAAACGAAAATCAAACTTATCAAATGCGAATTGTATTAATATTTGTATGTACTTACTACGAACTAATAACTGTGATCTGCTAATTATAGACAAAGTAAGTTATAACGAAGGCAAACAATAGGAAGACTGGCAGGATAATCAAGACATGGCAAAACGTGTGATGGCAGTTGTTCTGTCCAATGTATCCGTCCAAAGTTGTGTAGCACTTTTGGTTTTATGTTGGCGTTCGTTGTGACTGTGTGTGACTAACTGACCAAAATTCTTAACTAAATTCCTTTGTTTATTGTTATATTAACATGTGCGAAATGCCTTACTACTAGATTCTACTAAAAATTGTTAATGTTTAAGAACTTAAAGTGTATTTACAGAATGTGACGCTTTTTACAATGAGGTGTTGTTTTATTTGAACCAAACGTCTGCGATGTTGTATGAAATGTGTCGGCTGGTTATCTAGAGTGTTCAATTGCGTTGCTGGCTTCCTATACAGGACGGCGTGTATACAGAACCAACGAGAAAAGGTGAGGAGGTAGTACTCTGCCGTTGCCCATGCAATGGTAATGTATTCGTGTTTTAATTTAACTAACTCCGAATGTGTACTTTTTTAAAAGCTGGCTAAGGTAGAACTATAAATATAAGTTCCAATTTTATCAATCAAGGACGCCTCTGCGGCGTAGTGCGCAAGGTGCACGGTTATGGTGCGAGCCGGCCAGCGTTCGAATCCCGCAGCAGCGAAGGCATTTTTTCAGAAAAAAGCACCGACGCCCACCGAGCGTTACACGAAATATGAAATTCTCCTTAGGGTGTATTCGAAAACACCAAGCCATTCGGTAATTCGAACAAAAATAATTCCAAGTCCGGGTAGATGGAAAGCGTCCATAAGAAGAATACATGGGCAATAGAAGAAGTCCCAGAAGCAGGGGAAAAAAAGAGAATAGAGAATGGGAAAAAAGGACGAACAGGAAAAACAGAGCAGTAAAAAATTCCTTTTCGTTTTGGTAAGATCGTCGGATCTCGCTCTGTGTTGGGCGACGCCGGAGGCAGACAGTCGGTCCTTGGACGCGTCCAATCGCTTCCGGCCCAACCTATCGACTGTCGTCTCCTCCAGATTTTTCGGCCATTACGACCCAAATTGTGGCGGGGATGAATATTTATTTATTTATCCGAGCATTCATTCGGATATATTCGGAATTTGAATTATTATTGTCCGAATTTCCGATTGGCTTGATGTTTTTGAACACACCCTAAGGGGTCTTTAATTTCTTGTAACGCTCGGTGGACGTCGGCGACTTTCTTAGAAAAAACGCCGGCCGGACGGGGGATTCGAACCGGGGCCGCTTCGCACCATAACCGTGCGCCTTGCGCACTACGCCACAAAGGCGTCCTTGCTAAGCATATGTGGAACTTATATTTATGGTATTAGTTTTCTTAGCTTTTAAAAAATATATTCGAAATTAGTTAAATTACAACACACATTTTTAGCGCTATAATTTAACTAATTCCGAATAAATATTTTTTAGCAAACCTGAAAACAAACATTACCGTCGCAATATAAAACAAACTTTAAAACTAATTTATTGCATATTAATAAAACACATGAAACAACCGCAAAATTTTTGTTTAAGCAAATTAAGAAAAAAATACACGTTTATTGAAATAAAAATAAAATGAACAGCGTGCAATAACAAATGTAATCGAACATGACGCGGTGCTACGCCCGACGAAACAACGCAGTACACAAAGAACGTTTGTATCACTAATTATTTCCGACGAAAACTCACGAATTTCTAGACGCCGCGTGTGCGACAGTAATTCTGACGTGATCAACGCGAATTGTGAGCAAATATTACAACATTCGGCACAGCGCGGTGTTCCATGGCAATCACGCCAACGGAACGCGTGCGGACCGGACGACAGCGATATTGATACTGCGGCGGCGAACCAGGCGCGCGTACCGGCTCGTGTCGGTTCGTGCCGAGCCGAGCAGACCGGTGGAAGCCGAGCGAGAATCGCAAGGCAACCGGTCGACGAGCAGCGCGCACGTTAGTGTGAGCAAGTGCGCGCTATGCCGGCTTGCGCGCGAGGGAAAGAGTCGAGATAAGACGTGCGCGTCTCGCGTCGATCGGCGGAAGTCGCGCGCCGAGGAGAGCAAAAAGTTGCACGGAGTTATCGACGAATTGAATGTGTTGAGCGTTAATTTCGAGTATGTTCTACTAGAGGAGCAGAAAGTGGCACGAAGTTGTTAACGACTTGCACGAGCTGCGCCTCTGCGCACTATACTACCGAGGCCTCCTTGACAAAGTTGGAACATATATTTATGTTTCAACTTATACCAGCTTATACAGATCAGATAAACCACAGGGATCAAGTAGCGTAAAGAGGAGAGTATTTACGTCTCTCTTCAACTAATGTACAAATTAATATAGCTCGCCTTGTTACACACCGCCGATTCCAAAACGCAGAATCAATAAACTGTCGACTACCGGACGCCAAACTTCAGCTGATTGTCAAAGTCTATCCGTGCCAAGGGTCAATATTTACATCCTTTGCATTCACAAATCAAGGAATCATAACGAAGTAGCAGCGATGCGACTTTAAATATAATCAAGTCGAAATTAAACACTCGCATCATGGCGTGCGAAGACAAGCTCTTCTTTCACAAGGCGGTGCAACACCTTGCTCGTTCCCTGGCGCGCATCAAAGATTTACACTGGGAGAAAGTATATGTCCAATCGGGGACACTTAGTAATGAAAAAAACTTGCAACATAACTAACGCCTGTATATATTTTAGCTGCAAGCCCTATTCGCATTATGTCCGGGGGAGCCTTCGTGCGGCACGCTGTTCAAAATCAGCGTGCGCGACCAAGACGCGATAATTGCGCTAGGCATTTACCTCCTCGAGTCTGGACTACAGCACAAGGACAGAATAATTCCGTACCTGCTAGGCATGACAAAGCGTCTCAACCGCTCGTGGCTCGAGGAAAGCAAAGTGAACATCGTCGGGCGCATCCCGGTCGCGGAGAAGTTCAGCTTCTCCCTGCACACACTGCTCTCCGACATTGCAGCGCGCTGCCCTGAAGAAAGGGACGTCATAATCTGCACGCAGATCGAGTGTTTGGACATGTTGACACTAAACATCTTGGGCCTGCAAGACCAGCAGACGAATTCCAGCTCGACGAAGCTGTACCTCTGCCGCAACACCGTGCCCTACCTGCTGGGCCTCGCCCGAGCGATCGGGCGATTCTCGTCGAACGACCCGCCGTACATCTGCCGCCTGTATCCGAAGCCGGCGCCGCCGATCACGCAGCCCGCGAACAGCGCGCCGCAGCGTCCCGTGTACCAGCGCAGCTTCAGCAACTTCCGCTCGATCATTCCGCGCTCGCTGTCGCTGAACGACAACGCCGCGCCGCCCGAGGACGGCAAGCTCTGCGGGCCGGACAAGGGCGGCGACGTGCGCACGCTGTTCTTCTACAAGTTCGGCGCGAGCTTCCATCAGTTTCAGAATCCGCGCGCGACCGACGCGCCCGACTGTCGCGACCGCGCCATCCTGCTCGGCGTCGAGCACCTGCAGACGATCCTCGACATGGCGAAGAAGTTGCTCACGAAAGACATGCTGGCGTTCCTCGACGAACAGTCCAGCGAGATCTACACCACCGGCAAGATCGTCACGTTTCCGTACAAGACGTTCTCGGAGACGATCAACCTGGTGATGGTCACGCTGCTCCGCGAATTGCTGCAACCGCACAAGGATTTGCCCGTGCCCTTCACGAAGGACGTGCAGGAGTTCGTCAAAGGTGCACGCACGCGCCGCGCACCTGCCGTAAGTCGCTAATGTTCCGTTTGACGTGCGCAGGACTCTTCCTCAACGGCCAGACCGAATTGCAAAGTCGCAATCACGACGCCAGCGAGCGCGAAGATCGGGAGAGCAATTACGCGCTGGTGAACAAGTTCAAGGTGAACGTGATGGCGAACGCCGCGTGCGTCGACCTCCTCGTCTGGGCGATCGGCGACGAGACGGGTTAGTCTTTGCCCAATGCCGCGTTTAATTACAGTGTCGTCGACGAGGGACGAATTGTCGAATTCTACTATTCATTTACTTTCAGTCGACGCTGAGTACAATCTGTCCACGCTCTCGCATGCCCTGAGTATTATTTTAGGTGACTTTGGTTGTGCGTTTTTCTTTTCTGTTGCGTTCTTTGCGTGTTTTTTTTTCTCTCACACTAATTTCGTTTTGCTTTCGCCCCGTAACACTCGCCCCCGTCCAGTGATCGTTTGCAACGAAAGTTTTCGCCGATGTGCTGTGAGCGACGACGATTCTAAAGCAAGCGTGTGTGTGATTTAGGTGCGGACAGCTTGTGCGGCCGCCTCTCGGAGAAGATCAACTCGACGCACGGGCACAAGCTCGTCTTGGCGCACATGCCGCTGCTGATGGTGTGCCTCGAGGGGCTCGGCAAGCTCGCCCAGAAGTTCCCCAACATCGCCTCGACGTCCATCTACTGCCTGCGCGACTTCCTCATCACGCCGTCGCCGATCCTGCAGAAGCTGCACAAGCAGATCGCCGAGAAGGGCGGCGACAGCAAGCCGAGCAGGGACGCCCGCCACAAGACGATCGCCACGCCCGCGCGCGCCGCGTTCGACAAGCTGCGCGACGCCGCCATCGAGAACCTCTGCTTCGCGCTGGACGCCGCGTTCGCGCTCGATCCGAACGTGGTGCGCGCGCTCGTCGCCGCCGTGTCGAATCGCATCTTCACCGCGGAGAAGGCCAACGGCGAGAGCTCGCTGATATCGACGAACATCGTCTTCATGCTCGGCCACGTCGCCGTGAGCATGAAGGCCGTGCCGCGCACCACCGACACGATACTGCAGTTCTTCCAGCAGCGCTTCTGTCGCGTGCCGTCGCCGCTCGACATCCTCATCGTCGACCAGCTCGGCTGCATCGTCATCGCCGACTGCGAGCAGCACATCTACGAGGTGATCATGAAGATGTTCACGATGATCACGGTCGAGTCGAGCAGCGCCACGTACAGCGAGACCTCGCTGGAGAAGGCGCAGTACACGCACGTGTCGCGCGCCGTCATCAACGCGCTGGCGAACATCGCCGAGAACGTGCGCGTCGACGCGCTGAGTGCGCTGCTGGTGACGCTGCTCGAGCTGTTCGTCAGCCTGGGGCTCGAGGGGAAGCGCGCCAGCGAGAAGTCGCCGGGCGCCAGCAAGGCGTCCAGTTCGGCCGGCAATCTGGGCGTGCTGATACCGGTGCTCGCCGTCCTCCTGCGCCGGCTGCCGTCGATCCGGAATCCGAAGCCGCGCCTCCACAAGCTCTTCCGCGACTTCTGGCTGTACTGCGTGATCATGGGCTTCACGGCGGCGGACAGCGGACTGTGGCCCGTCGAGTGGTACGAGGGCGTGAAGGAGATCGCCGTGAAGACGCCCGCGCTCGTCTCGCAGACGTCGAGCCGGTCGGAGATGCGCGGCCTGCAGTACACGTCGGCCGTGCGCAACGAGAGCGTCTCGCTGAACGAGCTGCACGAGCTGCGCGCGCAAATACTGGACCTGCTGCGCGGCGCCACCGACGTCTCGGCGCACGTGAACAAACTGTCGTTCGCCGAGTGCTCGTTCCTGCTGAGCGTCTACTGGGTGGAGACGCTGCGCATCGCCAACTCGGACGGGCCGAATCTGCAGATCATCATCGTCGAGTACCTCAGCGACGCGGCGCTGCAGAAGGACAAGAACGGCATGTGGAACTGCGTGTCGTCCGTCGGCGAGAAGGTCTTCGACCGCTTCCTGCAGGTGATGAAGAACAAGCCGAAGGACCAGGCGCGCGAGTCCGACCTCGAGGAGCACGCGCAGTTCCTGCTCGTGAACTTCAACAATCCGCAGAAGCTGATACGGCGCGTCGCCGACAAGTTCCTCAGCCTGCTGATCGACAAGTTCCCGCACCTGCTGTGGAACAAGCGCGTCCTCTGGACGACGCTCGACATCCTCCAGGTGCTGTCGTGCTCGCTCCAGCTGGACCCCAATCAGGAGAACCCCATACTGGGCATTCCGCACACGTCGTGGTCGATACAGCTGATGGACACGCTGGAGGCGCGCGAGTGCATCGTCAAGGACTTCGCCGCCAACTCGGAGCGCATCCTCAAGGAGGCGATGAAGTGGGAGCCGCACTGGACGCGCTCGCACATCCAGGAGTACATCAACCTGATGCAGGGCACGCACACGGAGGGCACGCACGCCGGCCTCTCGCTGGCGCTCGAGTGCGTCCAGCAGCACGGCCCCAACAACCGGCAGTGCGTGAGCCTCACCGTCGGCATGCTGGACAAGCGGCCCAAGTGCGTCAAGAACGACGTGTCCAAGTTCGTCAGCTACCTGACGCTGCGCGCCAAGTACGCCGGCGAGCTGAACGGCCTGATGTCCTTCTGCGGCGAGGCGAACGTGCGCGACCTCACCGCCCGCCTGCTCGAGCGCGTGTGGCGCGCGTGCGCCGAGCGCGACGCGGACGCGCACCGCGAGGCGCTCTGGCGCTGCACGGCGATGCTGATCACGACGCCCGAGCTCGACCGCCACCTGCTGCACTGCATCGCCGCCAGCCAGGTGGAGTACTTCACCGTCGAGGCGACGTCGACGGCGGTCGCGTGCTGGCAGTGGCTGATCACGGCGCGCCAGGACGTCGAGCTGCGCTTCCTGCAGGAGATGGTCGGCGCGTGGACGTACACGGTGCAGAAGCGCATGGGCCTGTTCGCCGCGCCGCCCGACGACGAGGCGTCGCCGCTGGCGCACAGCGAGGGCGACTGCCTGGAGCCGCGGCCGCCGTTCGTCAAGGCGCACGGCATCTGGGTGCAGTTCATCTGCGAGATGATCGAGACGGCCAAGTACAGCAGCTACGAGAAGGTCGAGATGCTCGCGACGCTCATACATCGCTCGCTGGCGATGAGCGTCGGCGCGCCGCAGCCGTGCCAGACGCGCGACGTCGCCGCCGTCGGCGTGCGCTTCAAGCTGCTGCAGTGCGGGCTGTCGCTGCTGCAGGGCGACATCCTGCCGAAGTGCCTCGCGAAGAACGTGCTGCGCGAGCGCATCTACTGCAGCTGCCTGGACTACTTCTGTCGGCCGGTGCGCTGTCCCACGCAGAACGTCAGCGAGCTGCGCGAGGACATCTGCACGCTGGTGCGCTTCTGGCAGACGATGCATTCGGACAAGAAGTACCTGAAGGTCAGCGACGTCGGCGGTGAGTGTGCGGTGGTGGCTGTAAAATTGCGGCGCGTTTCGTTTAATTGCGTCGAATTTAGACTTAGACTTGGGCTCGACGCCCGCCTACAGCTCCAACCAGACCATCGAGATGGCCAAGCCGAACGAGCTGCGCGGCACCGCCGGCTGGATCAACACCGTGCCGCTCTCGACCAGCACGACGACGCTGAGCAAGCGCTCGACGAAGAGCAAGCGCGCGCCCACCGCCGACAACTTCGTGCGCTGCTACATCAAGAAGCGCAACCTGATCCTCGAGCTGCTCGCCGTCGAGATCGACTTCCTGATCGTCTGGCACAATCCGGGCGGGCGCGTCGAGCTGCACCTGCCCGGCGAGGACAGCCTGGCCGCGTGGCGCGCGAAGACGCTCACCGAGAAGCAGTGGCAGGACTACACGCGGCTCGCCTGGGACATCTCGCCGGCGCTCGCCGTCCATCTGCCCGACAGGCTCAAGAGCAACGACGCGATCGTCAGCGAGATCAAGCATCAGATCGTGCAGAATCCCGTCGCCGTCCAGCACGTGCCCGAGGCGCTGCAGTACTTCGCCACCACCGACGCCATCCTCTCCGACAGCCCCAAGCTGGTGTACATGCTCACCTGGGCGAAGCTGACGCCGATACAGGCGAGCGTCGTCGTTTCGCGGCGAGCGCACGCTCCGTTACACTCTGTGTCGTCTCCCGTTGCAGGCGTTGGCGTTCTTCTCGCGACAGTTCCCGCCGCATCCGATAACCGCCCAGTACGCGGTCAAGGCGCTGACGTCCTTCCCGAGCGACGCCGTCCTGTTCTACATTCCGCAGCTCGTGCAGGCGCTGCGCCACGACACCGTGCGTGACCCGGCCGCCCAACCCTTGTCAACCGACTAATCGACGAATTGCAGATGGGCTACGTCACCGAGTACATCAAGTACGTCGCGCAGAAGTCGCAGATCGTCGCGCACCAGCTCATCTGGAACATGAAGACGAACATGTACGTCGACGAGGAGATGCAGCAGAAGGACGTCGTCCTCTACGACACGCTCGAGTGCCTCTCGCAGGGCATCGTCGGCAACCTGTCCGGGCCGGCGCAGCGCTTCTACGAGCGCGAGTTCGACTTCTTCGACAAGATCACGAACATCTCGGGCGAGATACGGCCGTATCCGAAGGGCGTCGAGCGGAAGCGCGCGTGCCTGGAGGCGCTGAGCAGGATCAAGGTGCAGCCGGGCTGCTACCTGCCGAGCAATCCGGAGGCGATGGTCGTCGACATCGACTACAAGAGCGGCACGCCGATGCAGAGCGCGGCGAAGGCGCCGTATCTGGCGCGCTTCCGCGTGCAGCGCTACGGCATCAACGAGCTGGAGCAGGTCGCGATGGCGTTCTCGCAGACGCAGGACGGCGACGGCGGCGGCGGCGGCGCCGCGGAGGACGTCGCCACGCTCGGCCCGGAGACGTGGCAGGCGGCGATCTTCAAGGTCGGCGACGACGTGCGGCAGGACATGCTCGCGCTGCAGGTGATCGGCATCTTCAAGAACGTCTTCCAGACGGTCGGGCTCGACCTGTACCTGTTCCCCTATCGGGTGGTCGCCACGGCGCCGGGCGTGAGTATCG
>JAODGE020027414.1:0-45419 GCA_027574965.2 Ecitophya simulans
AATTTTTGAATCATGCTTAGGCTCAATCGAAAGGTAATACAAAATTACATATGTACCAGTGTTTATCTGGGCGACGAATTGTCTGCATCACAAGTTGCAGCCATTTTAGCCAATTTCCCATGTATTTTAAACGGACATGCGTTTTTTTATTTTAAAGTCATTTTTGACCGACACGCCCAAAAAATTTCGAATTGTGCTTGATTGCAATCGAAAGCTGATTAGACGTAGCACACATGCATATGCATGACTGCACGACGAATTATCCGCGTAAGCGCGTTATAAACGCTTGAAAATTTTTACATGTTAATTTTCAATGAGAGCCATCTATTGCTACGTCTAATTGCAATCAAGCATAATTCGCAATTTTTGGGCGTGTCGGTCATAAATGACTATCAAATAAAAAACGCATGTCCATATAAAATACTTGTAACACTTGTACACACGTAATTTTCGATTGCCTTTCGATTAGGTTCAAGCGCGATTGAAAAATGTTTGGGCGTGTCGCTCAAAGTTAACGTTAAAGTCAGAAAATGGTGGCCATTTAACAAACTGAATTGTTTTGTCGACGGACACTGACAGGTGCTCGGCGCCGATTTTTTGCAAACGCCCAAAATATTTCAAATGTGCCGATATTTTTATACCGCCCGCAAGCTAATTTGTTGCTTGTCACGCGCCCGTGCATGTTTCATTCCAATCGATCAATTATCGACCGAGTTATAAACAAAAGGCACATTTCCAATTCCCAATTAAAATTCGCTATTCGCTTTTGCAGTTTGCTGCGCGAGCGACGCAACGAACTTCGAGACGCGCGGCGCTCGTTCGGCAAACTTTAAAAAAAAGAAAGAAGAAGAAGATAGCTGAATTATGATTCGGAAATTGATCGTTGGTTCAGTCTACGACTCGGCGAATAATTGATCGATTGGCGTCAAACGAACACGGGCGCAACAATCTTACGGATGGTATAAAATTTGTTGATCTTTTCGGGATTTGCCAAATCGGCGCCGAGCACGCTGCATAATTACGTCGGTGGCCGTCACGAAGTCGTGCAAGCGGCGTGTCTCGACTGTACGCGCCGCGACGCCAGCAAGTCGGTCGTCTACATGCGTCCAGACATTGATAGATGAATAGGCGAGATATGCGTGTTTTGTGTCGCGCGCGCAAAAAGCACCGTAAAATTGGCTGGCAAAGTAAGCAACAAACAGTTATCAGTTCGCCATTTGGGAAATACATTTCGCGCGCAAAGCTGTTCGCGCTTATTGTGCATTGTGCGGACGCGCGCGCGAAAGTGGAGTCGAGGCAGATACGCGACGCCACAAAAAACGCACGCGCGCACGCACACGCGAAGCAATGCAAATGGAAAACTAGATCTTCGGGTGCTTGACGCTGCGCCGGCGTTCGATTTCGCGAGGTGCAAGGACTAAACGCGACCTGCGCCGCAACCGCGTCGCTCGTCCAGGACGAACCAACGTAGGCCATCCATAAACCATAAACATCGACATTGAGCATGCCGTGAATGTCGACGCGACAATCTCGGCGCAAAACGAAAAACAAAACGAACGCACAAACAAACAAACAAACTCGAGCAGGGAAGCGACAAGACGGCACGACATCGCGCAACCGCCGCCCGTCTCGATTTTCGCAGCACTTTCCGACGCGAGTCTCGCGTTTCGCGTCTTTGTTCGTGCGCGAATTTTTAACAATACACGAGCGTGAAATCCGGCGCATCCGCCGGCTTGTAAACATTATTACCGGCGACCTAAGCGTTGCTTATCAAATTCCTTGCGCGCGACATTCTTTCGCCGCCGTTTACAACCTTGTTTTTTGCTCATAATTGCCATTGTCGGCCGGGCCCGCAGCATTCGTTATCTGGCTTATCTGCGGTAATGTTATTTCGCGTCGTTTTATTATCGCGCTTTCAAAAGGCGCACAATCGCAATCCGCCGCCGCTGTCAGGCGCGCCGGAAATTGTGCGCCGAACGGCGGATTGAAGCGAGTCCGTTCGCTGCGGCGAGGTGCGTTCGAGGGTTTCGTTAAGTCGAGCGCCGTCTTCGATGCCTCCTCGATAAACCACGTTCGTCGGCGGCGGCGGCGGCGAGGATTGCGAGTCGCTTCACGCCGCCGCCGCGTTTCGCGATTTTTATTGGCTTCTCGCACGACTCGTCCGTCCGGCCGCCGACGCGGCGTGGATTAATTGCGCGCCGCCGCGTGCTCGACGAGGAGCGGCGGCGATTTTACCTGTGCAGTACGAGGGCTCGTCGGATAAGTCGCCGCAGTCGTCGGCGCCGTCGCAGTAGCCGTTGAGGCGGACGCAGCGGCCGTTCCGACACGGAAACTCGCTTATGCGACACGCCGGTCCCGTGTTCGCGTGGCCCACGCACCAGCCGAGCAGGACGACGGTCAGGGCCGCCGCCAGCGCGAGGCGGCGCCATCGCCAGCGCAGTTCCATCATTCTGCAAAGGAGAAAGCAGGTGTGTCAATCGTCGCGCGCACGAAAAAACACAACGCAACAAAACGAACGAAAGCAGAAAATATGGCGCGTCTTAAGTCGGGTGCGTCTTAACAAATGGCGTCGTAAAAAGCGTTGCTATTGATGTTAGTGGATGCTGCGCAAAAAACGCGACCGGTTAGCCGGCAGACGGACGGCCGCGAGCGGGCGCTTTTGCACTCGCGCGCCGGGAGCGGCGAACCGCCCCCGCGCCGCCCGCCGCTGCCCGGCATCTTTTTATGAAGCCACTCGTCTCGGCGCGACGACCTAGGTGCCGCCGCCGCCGCCGCCGCCGCGGCGTTCGCTTGTTCGCGATATACGTTTATTCGTTTCCACTCTTGCTCTACTATGTATTACGGGCGAGCGGGGCGCGCGAAACGCGAACCCTTTTTCTATATTTACGAGCATCGCTAGATTTGCGAGTCCTCTCACTCCGGCAGCGCCGCCGGCTTGCGCGGTCGAAGGTTGCGCCGGTCTTTGGCCAGTCTTACCGTTCGGATTTATTATCAACGCCGTATAAATTTAATAGACACTAAATTCTGTTTAACATCTTCGTATTTCTCGCCGCGCCGCGCAGCTGGTTTTAATCTTTGATCTTTTTGCACAACAAATGAAGAGGCTGTTCGTTTTATGGCAGAACGTTTTTTGCGCTAGCTTATAGTGCAATTGTAACACTTCGGCGGCGCTGTTCGTTCGTGTCTTTTTTTTCTCCCGCTCTCTCTCTCGGAAAAACCGCCGCCGACTGCCAATTAATATTCGCACAATTAGCTTTTGTGATTGAATATGATCGGAAGTACGCACGAGGACGGGAAATGCAATCATTTGTGTTGGCGTCGCGCAAGATTCATGAAAAATGCAATTTACGAATACAACGCGCGACCTCGCCGTCGAGTCGCCGATAAATCAACGCAGATAGTGCGCGCGCGCGAAAACTGACCTTTGCACTATTCGGCGCGCGGCGAATAATCAGCGGCGCGGCGCCGCCGCACGCCGGCAAAAAGTCGGGACCGGCGCCGGACCTCGGCAACACTTCGGCGAAATGGCAAGACGAGCAGACGCGACACGCGACGCCGCCGCAATATTATTTATTGCGACCGGCATTCCGGGGCGACGCCGCCGCCGCCGCCGCCGCGTCGGGCGCTCTTCATTACGTTACTACGCCGTCCGAATCATTCTGCTTCAATTTGTTCGATTCGCTCAATCACGCTCGTCGTTCGAGCGCACAAAAGTACTTAGCAGACAGTGGCAATTGAGCCGGCGGCGCGCAGAACAAAACGAGAAACAAAAAACCAACACGAAGCGAATTCGCCGGGAAAAATGCTCGGCGAGAGAATATTTCGCCTTTTTGGGCGGCGGCGAAGACGAGGGGTGCGCAAGATAAAAAGGACGAGCCGGGCAATGCGTCAGTGGAACACGGCGGCAGGAAGATGTGGGTGCGTGATTCGACCCGACGCCTGCAGTTCGCCGACGCGCTGGCGCAACGATTGGCAAAGATGTGATTTTATCATTCGCGCCCGCTTCCGGCAAAAGTTGTTAATTCGTCTCAGGGCGCGCGTCGGGCCAACGTAAAATGCGCCAACGGCGAAATTTATTCAATTAGGCGGCGGACGCGAGCCGGAATGCGGCGAGGTGTAAGGTTTATGGAATTGCTTACGGCGCTTGCGAAATTGAAGCGACGAGGGAGCCGTCGCACGCGACGCCGACGTAATAAAACCGGGGGCCGGACGACGGTCAAGCGCGCGGGCGGCGTCGCGACGGCCCGCCGAAAAGAATTCCCGACGCAATTCCGTCGGATCCACGCGCTCGCTTTTCATTCAAATCTGTGTTTATTGCTGTTTGCTTATGTAGCGCGGCGTGCGTTGTCGTTCACTTTCGCCTGCTGTTTGTTTTCTTGTCTTCTTTTTTTTTCTGTCGCGCGCAAAAGCGAAACACGATCATCTCGCGAACGGCGCAAAAAGCGGCAAGGTCGACGCCGTGCGTTTGAGTCCTGCACCTCGTGGAAAGTGTCGCGCGCCGTCGGTCAATCTGGCGGCCCTTTTGTGCGGCGGCCGTGAATCAAGCCGTCGGACCGTCGAAATTGTCGCGGTCGTCGTCGCGAGCGGCGCCAGCAAAACGCTCGAACGTCACGCCGCCGCGATCGCATTCAATGGGAGCGGCCAGCCGAGAAATACTTAATTGCGAAATCGTCGTAATTCATTGTGTACGCGTGCCGGCTAGCTGGCGGCGGCGGCGGCGGCGGCGGCGGCGACGACGACGCGGCCTTGTTCGCTCGCGCCCGCGCTTTTCGTTTTGTTCGCTTTCATTTGCGGCGGCGGTCGCTTTTCGCGTCTCGCTGCGTCTTTGCAGTCCTGATTCATTACGCTAAATAAACTCGTTAATTTCTTACATAAATTACGACGCGTCACAATGCCGAGCGTGTCGCAAGCGCCGCCGCGACGCAAATATAATTGTTAATGGAGCGCTGCGAAAGGCGCCTTTTTTTCTCGAGGGTCGTTCGGAATTTTGATGGTGCGCACATAGCAAACCTCGATCGACGGAAGACGGAAATTTGTCGAGGCTATTGCAATGAACCAACTGAGTATTGCTCGATATGTTTTCTTCTTCTCACCCACCAATAGTAAAGAGCATTCTGGAGTATCGACCGGTTAGCCGACCTTTTATTTCAAACACTTGAGTGACTGCCAATCTTTGGCAGTAAAGTTAACAGAAAACTCGTTACGCGCTACAAACCTAATTGAAAACAAAGTTAAATTGAAATACAAATCTCAAAAAAAAAACTTAACAATTCTTACTTAAATATTTTGAAATGCATGGACTTCAGTCGACACTTGCTTGTTTCGCAAACGATCATTGAGAAACGACCAAATGCAAACTTCATTTGGTGCAGGACTCGAGTGGCTGCCACCCGTTGAGGATCGAATTGCATTTCTAGATTTTGAACCGGCGCTCCTTTGCCGAGTGAAAAATAGTTGTCGCTCGCATAAAACATTTCGACCGACGACAATAACACGATGAGCAGAACAAACGCGCGCGCTGATGTCGTGCATCGAGGATGAATTGCTGCGCCAAGGTTAGGCGGCCGCCGCGCATCGAGTCCATTGAAACATTTGTCTTTCACTTGCTTCCACATGTTTGCGCACGGCGCGGCGACCCACTGCGCGAAGATGTTTGTCCGAAGCGCTCGCCGCCCAAAACGGCTTCGGTTGTTTTTCATCCGCCGAGATAACAAGCGAAGAGCGGCGGCCGCGAAAGGTGGCAACGCTTCGCAACGCCTTAATAGCGACGCTTCGGCAAGCGCCGGCGGAGCGCGGTCAACAAACAAGCCGGCGAGTTGGCCGCGACGGCGGCGCCGCCCTCGCAAATCTCGCGACTTACGATGCATGGCGCGCGGCCGCGAAACGCAAACACGCTCCTTCCGTCCGTCCGTTCCGCATAACTCACGAACTCGCGCGCGCTACGTGCGCGCCGCCGCCGCCGACCGGACGCTCGGCCGCGCGCTACAATTTCGGTTTATAAATCTTCGCACGTAAAAAATCCCAAGTGGCCAATTCGTTTTAACGAGATAAAGCAATTACGATTTTTCAAAACGTCCAGACCGAGGCGGTGCGCGACGACGCGACGGCAGGAGACGGCCGGAAGGAGTGGCGCGCGCGCGCCGGAATTAAGCTCGCGAACGTGACGCGCGCCGCCGCCGGCGAGACGAAAAATGTATGGCCGCCACGCGGCGCGGCGTTGATAAAACGTGCGAATCGCGCACGATCGATCACGCGCTGATCGCGGCGAATATCTATCTATCATCCCGCGAGGAGCGCGAAGAAACGCCGCCCCCCTCCAGCCCCCAAATGGGAGGCGGGCGTTCGACGTGTTCGTACATCCGCGACGGCACAACACCCGAATGCGCGGCCGGGTCCGCTCGAGTGTTTCGAGTTGTTTATTTTCGCTTGCGCGCCGATTCCGGCCGCCGCCCGCGCACGCCTCTTTTCAATATCGCGGCGCGGCGCTCCGGCCAGTTGTAAATCATATTCGGGCCGGCGTAAGTGCATTACATCGCGCACGAACGTAAAGTCGCACGTACATGATCATTTCGCTGCCGACCGCAGCGCATCGGTTTTTCCGTTCCAATTTGCTGCTAGGCTCGAAAATCCGCGCGTGCACGCAATTCGCGAAATTCGCAGCCGCGCGCGCGGCAAAAAGGAGACGAAAGCGGCGGCGGCGGCGGCGGCGGCGGCGGGTGGAAGCCGGCGCGGCCCTAATGATTTAATTAAATTTGCCACACTGCACTAATAAAACATTCGCCGCAAAGGGGGCTCTTCGTTAAGCGCCTGCTTTAGAACGCGCCGAGGGCGCCGCGCGCGCTTGCCTTTCGCGACGCTTCGATTCCGATGATTTATTCGCGCGGCGCCGTCGGCCGCCCCCGGCGTCGTCGCGTCGCCGGGCGGCGGTAACTCGTAATCGATGCGATTAGTTCGCATCGTCGTCGCGGCTCGCGCGAAGCTTGCGCGCGACGAGATTGATCGCCGGTGCTTCTGAATTTTGACGCCTCGCGCGAGAAAGTCAAATCGTTCGCGATCGCTCATCGCGCGTCTCGCCGACTCGTTAGCGGACTGCGTCGCTTTTCCGCTTTTTATCTGTCTCCGCATTAATTAATTGCGTAATTAGCGAAGTTGGATTTCGTTCGCGTCGCGTACCTACGCGTGTTCGCTCACGTCGCGCCAAGTTTCGGCCGCTCTTCGACGGCTACGCAGATCTCCGCTAAACCGAAATGTTTGACAATACTAACGCAAATTAGGCGCGCGCCCCGAACGAATGCGTGCCGCCGAGACGACGAGCAATTAATAAAATTAATTAAACCCAAACATTGCCGCCGGATAATTGTGTTAAAAAATTAATTCGCATTTGTTTGGATTGGCCGCCCGGCCCGATCCGGCGGCGCGTTTTTGCCGGGATTCATTACGTTACGGCGAAAGTTTCACTTTTGGAGCGCGACGTAGCAAAAGTTCGAAAAATTTATATCTCGACGCGATTCGAAAAAAGCTTATTTGTATTCCAGCCGGGCGGCTGAAAGGAGCGCAGGCAAACTTTCGGATTTGCATGATCTTATTAGCGCCGAGTTTCCTTTTCTATGATAATTAACCGGAATGCGAGCGGTTCGATTCGCGCGGCGGCGGCGGCGGCGGCGGCGGCGGCGTCGAGCGCGCGCGCCGCATGGCAAGCGATCGCGCCCGCCGCCGCCCAAGTTTGCGGCCAATTTATTACGGAAAAATCGAAAACAACGGGCTCGTCGCTTAAAGTTGATAACTTCGTCCGGCGCGCATCTCGTCCGCGCGAAATCGTTTCGCATGAAATATGCACGCGTTTCGCCGGCATCTCAATAAATTCCGCGTCGAGCGCGTTGCGCGCCGCATCGCGCCGGCGACCATTTGCGTCGCCGCATAAATCAAACGACGTTCGATAAATTTGATTGCGCGAACTATTAAAAGCGCACAATCGCGCATGCGAAACAACGACCGAACTGAGCGTCGCGTTTTATTTGCGCACGTAATCGCTCGCTGGCGGCTGCCGACGGACGTCGATAAAAATATGTCAAGCGTTCGTGCCCCCCGAACGCTTGCACGCGACGGACGAGTAAATAAACAGCGCGCGAAGACGCGGACGGCGGCGCGCGCCGAATAAAAATGAACGCGGCAACGATAACGCTGTCCGTTTCGCCGGCCGTCGGAGCGAAATCGCATCGAATAGTTTTATTATTTGGGACCGGCGGCTGCGGCGGCGGCGGCGGCGGCATAAAATATTAAAAAGGCAAAGAGCGGCCGGCCGGATTTATGGACCCTTTCGGATGCGAAATTTCGATCCGGCCGCGCGGGACCTGAAGTGCCATCGAATTGGAACCCTAACAAGCCGACTCTCGGCCATTTATTATTAGGTTTTATCGGTTTTTGCATGCCGACCGGCGGCGACGACGGCGGTCGGATTCTTTTTTCGGCCGTGTTTTCGCTCCACCTTATTCTCAATTTATATATATATTTTTTCCTGCCTTCTATGTACTTTCAATTTTCCGCCTCCTGTCGCTTTAATTAATTTTAAACACACTAAATCCTTCGGCGTGGCGCGCGCGCCGAATAAATGAAATTAAATCGCCGCCAGTCGGTTACGGGCCAGTTAATAAATGCGCAATATTCGATACGTCGGATATAATACACGCATTTTCTAGATTTGCATGCAATAATGGCGGCGGCGCAAGTCCAGCCAGTTCCGGCGCGCGGCGCGACGAGCAATTGGATTTTATTAATTAATTTAATGCCATCACAAGTCGGAGTTTAATCCGATGCGTTTATTGGCCCAATAAAAGGTGATGCGATTATTGATTTCCGCGCGCGTTGTTGCGTCGCCGACACGAAGAGTTGCCGTCGGCGCGCAAAATGGGGGCGAATTGTTCTCGACGCGATGCGGCGCAACGGAAAAATAAATTATTTTCGGTTAACCCACTTTTGCATGCGCCCAAAAGTTTAGCCACCGCATTGCACGCGCGCGCCGTCCCTCGCCGCATCTCGTCCGGCGCGCGGGCGGGCGGGCAGCAGGTGCGCGGACGAACGGAAATGGTGGAAATGGTCGAATTCGACATCGCGCGCGCGCCGCAGTCGAATCGGACGGAATGAAAATGGGAATACATGCGTTATTGACGCATCGCGTCGGCGGAAATTGAAGGTTTGCGCGCGCGGCGAAGTTCGGCGGGGGCGAGGGGGGCGGACGGGGTCGAAAACGACTTCGGCAAACATGCCGCGAATTCGCATCGCTGCGTTCGTTGCGTTCGCGCGCCTAACGAACGGGCAAAACATTTTCGGCGACGAGGCCGCGTTGGAAATCGAAGGTGCGCACGTCGCGCGATCATTTTCCGACGTCGCATCCGCCGCTATTATTGCGCCGCCGCAGATGCCGCCCGTTAATTACTCAAAGGCGCGTGCGTCGCCATATAATTAAACGCCATGCGACGGCGGGCGGTGTCGGGAAAACGTTCGCCGGCGAAACGACGACGTCGCCGGCGCCGTTTTACGTTCGCCCCACGAGCGGCGATAAACGCCGAAAGAGGCGGCGAAAAACTGCAACAATAAGAATCGCGGCGTCGATGCGGACGCCGCCGTCTGGCGCGCGGCGTAAAAAGGCGAGTGTATCGGGTTCGAACTCGTCCGGGATTGACTTCGCGATCGTTCCGGAGCGGGGCCAGTAAAAGTTTATAGTGATGAAAAGGTAGCCGTAAAAGTTCGGGAGCGAGGAGGTCGCGGCACACGAGCGGCGGAAGGGCGCGTGGCGTGCCGGTGTGCGACTCGACGGCCCTGTGTCGCCGACATCGGCCGACAGGACAGTAAATACGGCGAGCGGCGAAGAAAAAGGCAACGCGACGCCCGCCCGACAAAAGACGCGCTGCATTGCGTTGCGGCCGTTCCCGGGCGGTTGGCACGCGTTTCGGCTGCCTCTCCTCCCCCTCCCTCACACCCGCTCCGCCGCCGCCGCCTGCCGGTCTTTTCCGCGACGACCCGTCGATGCTCGCGGAGGCGGAAACCGACACACACCGCGTTCAAGTGTTACGCGCACACCAATAGACCGGAAAATTAGAGTTGACCGAGTCGCCGGGCGCGGGCGCGCGCGAAACAAAGACGCGCGCTCGTCGGCGCCAATTGGCCTTGAATCGGTGCGCCGCTCGATGTCCTCGATCTCGTCGCCGCCGAAACGGTGCGTTTTCTCCCGCCCCCGGACGTCCCAGCTCACTTGTTATCTCATTCCGTCGCCCATCGAATTTTCCGTTCGCTTTTTCAAATCGGCCGGCGCGTCGTGCGCTCATTAGGATCTCCCCTCTCCGGCGCGCGCGCGTTCGTGTTCGTCATCAAATGATTCATTTTGTCCGGCATTATCCCTCGATCTATCCATCCGATTCGTTTTCACGCGTCGCGCACAAAACGTTCCGGCTCCTCGAACGCCCCGCGCATTCGCGAATCACCCGCTTCATCTTTCATCCCGCCGGCGCTCGGCTGTCGCGCCGCTTTGGGCCGCTATTCATCGCTTTCCTGCTTTCCATGATTGCGCCCACACTCGCCACGCGTTCCTCTCCCTATATCTGCGACGACTCTCCGTCCGGCCACCTCATCGCGTTTCCATCTTTTTATCGCGAACGAACGATTCGTCCGTTCTTCTCGCCTCTCGGCTTGGTAGTGCGATAGATGCGAACGATTTTCGTCGCCGCACTCGACTCTCGCGGCGTTTTCGGTTTGTCGCTTGCATGTCGGACGTCGCCTCCTCCTCGCCATCCCGCTGACGACCGAGGCGGTCCGGGCCGTCACAAACGGCGTTTAATTATTCGCCGCGTTTAATAATGCAATCATTTATTTCGACGGCCAACGACTAAGTGGCCGCCGAAGAGCGCGAGACGCGTCGGCGGACAATCGGGCACATTAAAAGCTCGCGAACTAATTGGATGCGTGTAATGCGCCGGCCTCGGAGGGCATTAGCGTCGGTACACGTTCGCAAGCTGCGCGCGTCGCGGCGATAGTTCTTCGGCGGCGTCGCTCGTTGCGACTCAATGGTCGGATGGATGTTGCGATAACTCGGATGAGCGTCCGACCGCGCCGTTCGGCGGCTAAGCCGCTTACGTCGAGCGGCCGTCGGGTGCGCCGGCCCGCGTTGCCCTTTCGACGTGCGCACGCCGCCCGGCTTTCGGCATTCGATAAGCTCGCCGCGCCCGAGCGCCGAAAACAATTACGGCGCGCAACAATTAAGCGCTAATAGATCATTTCGAAGTGCGCCCGACGCGCGCGCTTCATTTATGAACGCCGCGCAACAGCATCCGGCGCAAACTTGGCAATTTCGCCGTCGGTATTCTTTATTTGCGCGCCCGGAATGGCCTTTATGCTCGCGGTTAATTATTGCATCCGGCATCCTTTGAACGCCGGAACGGCGCGAACGGAAAAACGTTGCGCGCTCGGATGGTCCCGGGCGGCGGCGGCAGATTAAAATATTTTCAGCGGTTACATTCGTTTACGCGCTCCGCCGATTCGGCAATCTCGCGGCGCCGCCGACGTCCTCGGCGGAATCGGCGGCGCGCACTTCATATTCGCGCTTGTTTGCTTTTATTGCGCGCGCAGTCTCGGCGCGCGTTTTCGCATGTTCGCTCCTCGCCGACGCTCCGCGCGCGGCAATGCGGAATATTTCATGCCGCCACTCGTCGCGCGCGAGACGGTTAGTTATGCACAACATTTAAGCACATCAAGAAGAATTCGTTTGCACGTTTTCTTGCGCGTCGCTTTAATACACCCGCCGGCGACGGGCGCGGCAATTAAAATTTAATCGTGCTCGAGCATCGTTCTCGCACTGCAATCGGCCCTCGAAGGTGTGCAGGAAGGTTGCTCGCCAAAAAAAAAACAACGCAGAAAAAAAAAACCCGAAAGTTACGTTTCCGGCTGCTTCGCGTTCTATTCCCATTTCCGGTATTGGAGTGTTATCTTGCGTTGGGAATAACTGAACGGGGGCCGATATCTGGCGAACTAATCGAATTGTAGGCGTTTGATTGAATTATTGTAACGGCGGCAATATATCCCGGGCCGCAACGTGAAAATGTCAAAGCGCAGGAGGAGATCCGGGACCGCCGGTACTCATCGAAAATTGATACATGGAGTTGGCCGCCATAAAACTGCCTTCGGGCGACACCGGCGAGCTGGCGTGCGCGCGCGCCGGCTCGGCGAACATCTGCCGCCGATCAACTCGCAACGCGCAACTTTTCCAACGACATGACCGCCGCGCGGACGGGGCGGACGAGCGCCTTCTCCTGCCGCCGGCAACAATCCTCGCCGACGACGCGCGTCTCGCTTCCGACGACGGCGGCGGATACGACGCCCGCCCGTCACTCGCCGCATTCCTTCGCCGTTTTCGTGCCATATCTCCGCTGATACGTCACTCCTCCTCAAACTTCATCCCGGGATCCGGGACGATCGCCCGTTTCGGCAACGTCTCGCCGGTGGCTCGCCTAAGATATAAAATCGGATAACTCACTGATGCGTCCCACTCGTGCGCGCCCTAGTGGAAGACACTGAAACAGTTGAGTTGCAATCCGCGTCATATCGCAGTAAAGCTCGATCGGACGTCGTTCATATTTACCGCCTCCCCTTTCGGCCGCCGCCGCCGCCGTCGACCGGAAAGCTGGCGAATTAATAATTTCGCGCCGAATTAAGGCGATTTTTCCGCGCGACGAACGCATGGAAGCGGCGCCGAGGGCGCATTATTCAAATCCCTAAGTGGTTCGCGACGGTCGCGCCCGCGATTTTGATGAATTCTCAAATTTCCGCGCGCGCCTCGTCGCGTTCTCGGAATTTTGCATAAAATCGTCGGGGCGTCGGATTTCGGCGGGCCGCGCGGAACAACTCGCTCGGTCGCTCAACTTGCTCGGCGGACGTCGATGCGTCGCCAACGCGAGTCAGGTGGGATAAAAGAACAGAGCGGAAGCGGACGCCCACGACGGGAGAGGCACTCTAATTTCAAATTAATATTTATTATCCGCCTTTTCGTATTCTTTCGTGCCGAGGTCCCAATCTCCAGGCGCAAACTTTCGATCCGCAATCCCGGACGTACGCCGTCGCCGTCGCCGCCGCCCCCGCCCCCGCAGCGTCTCTAATCGGTCGCGCCGCGACGCGACGTGTCTCCTCGGCGGCGCGGGCGCTCGCAAATCGGGAGCATAAATCAGGCGCGAACGAATATTTCTACATCACAGCCAGCGGCGCCGACGCGAGCGAGCAATTTATTGCGCGACGGCGCGATTCGGTTATTAAGCAATTAATAACATCGAAGCGACGCGCGCCGACGCGACGTTGCATCGGGCGCATCTCAATAAAAATGATGAACCGTTTCGCGCTTCGCTTATTATCGGCACGTTCGCGCGACGCTCGCGCCGAATTCCGCTGCGGCGTCGACGGCCGCGTGAGTTATGGCGGCAACAAAAATGCCAATAACGCGCGCGACGCTGAAAAACGACGACGCGGCGAATGAATATTTAAGCCGGCGGCGGCGGCGGCGTCTGTTTACGCCGCCGCAGGCAATCTCCTCCCGCTTCGATGTCGGGGCGTAAAAATCGGCGCGCCTACGGCGGCGCGAGCGTAAAGGGTTTACGTCCTCGCCGCGCGTCTTGTTCGTTAGGCGCGCGGATCTCGCACGTAATGGATAAGCAGCGATAAAGCACGCCGCCTTTTTCGATTCATTAGATCCGCGCGTTTACGACTAGTTAGCGGCGCGCGCGCGGCGTCGTTTCGACTATCTGCCGCCGCCGTTTTCGATTAGGGCCGCGCGTAAAAAGCGCGCGTCGAGCGTGCGTCGCCGCGCCGCGAGCGCTCGACGTTCGGCGTGTTTATTTCAAATTAAATTAAACCGCGCACGCTCGTTAAACCTCGGCGCCCGGGGCGTACGCACCTGACGTGCGCAAACTTTCGCGCAATATTCGCCGCCGCCGTCTCATTATCGAATTGGCGCGCTCGGCGCTGCGCGTAATTGAAAATTAATATTTCGCCACGGTCGCGCGTCGGGCCGTTCGCGTCGATTACCGGGGCGGGCTCCGTTCGATTTGATTGCAATCGCGTTAACGACCCCCCGCCGTCGCCGCCGCCGCCGCCGCCCTGCTGCAACACCTCGAACGAGCGTCGCGCAGCGTCTTCCCCCTATTATAATAGGAGTGTTCGGCGGCGGTCGAAACCGTCAGCGCGCAATTGGATCGCACAATTGAAGTGGGCGATAGGGCGCGTGTCTGAGGTGGCGAAGGGCTGACCGCCGCCTCCGGTATTCGAACGTACCGATCGAGGCGATAAATTCGCATGTCATATTCGCGTCGTCAGCGCCGCCGTTTACGATGCGCGCGCGCGCGCGATAATTTCGGCCGATAACGCCGCCGGCGATCGTGCGAGCGTTCATAATAAACGTATCGGTCGCGACGGGTCGGCGCGGAAGTCGGCGCGACCATCGCGAGGCAGTAAATTCTTTTACGATTGCGGCAGGTCGCGGCGTCGCGACGCGCGCGCGCTCGCGCCCCCTTTACGGCCGCCCGGCGTCGACCGGCCGTCGAAATGAGCACGCCGGCGTTATTATCGCCGCGCGATGTTCGGCGATATCGGTTACGCGCGCGCCGCTCATTTCGCGCGCGATTATTGCGTTTTACCGCGCGCGCGTAAACAACTCGCGCGCACGTGTAAACATAAACAAGTTAACTGGGTGAAATTAAAGTTAACGCGCGCGACGTACGATTTAATTGCGCCATCGGGATCGCGATGAGCCTTTGCGCTGACGGCGGCGGCGACGCAATAAAGACCGACTCGCGCGTATTTTTTTAATATAAATGGATGATGCTGCCCCCCGCCCCCTGCCGCAGCATTATGGTAATTGAAAACGAGGCGCATTCGATCCGACGACGCGTGCGCATATCTCCGCGCGAACACGCGCGCCATGGCGATAGTAAAAAACGCCTCACACGTATCGGAAAATTGCCAATGAACGACGAAAATGTGTTTCGCTTCATGTCCTCATTAAAGGCGATTTCTATTCATATCGGCGCGTCGGCGCGTCGGCGGAAATGATTTTTGGCTTCTCACCTTGCAACCTCGACCGCCGCCGCCGCCGCCGCCGCGTCCGCCAAGCCCAGCGCCGGCTATTTTATCGTCCTTCCGGCAGACGTGTAAAAAATTTCGACGCGTAATTTTCGCATCCGCCGCCGAAGCGGCGCGACGGGGCGCGGCCGGGCGAGTTCGCGAACTTCCATTAGCGCAAACTTGCCGCCGGCGCAAATGCGCGGCCTGCTTAGGTTTATTCAAGTTTATGCGTTAACGAGCGAGTCGCGTCCCGAGGGCGGCCGCCCGCCGCTCGCGACTCAGATTCGCGCCGCCGCCGCGACGGCAATCTGACCGCGACGCGCTCGACAATAAGAAATAATTAAAGCTCGCCGGGTAATTTAAATTTAATATATAAAACGGTTTTGCATAATTTTCGGCGCGCGCGACGCGGCGCGCCGGCTGTTTGCACGGTCTCCCAGCTTTCCCATTTCCAGCGTGTTTGTTTTAAGTCTAGTTTAACTGCTTCAATTCGTGTTTTACTTGCCGCCCGTGCTCGAACTCGCACAATCTACTTTCGTTGCTTGCTTTACAACCGCGACGCGCGCGGCTGCCGACCGGAGCGCCGTAAATAACTCAAAATCTTCGAAAACTTCACATACTCGCGACGCGCGCGCCCTTCGGATTATTACGTACTTCGTGCAGCGATGTACGTTCGGGCGGTAGGCGGGGAGCGGCGCGGCTCGCGCGAATTAGTATTCGGATGGAAAGTGAAACGAGCGTCGAAATCAATTCGCCGCCCCTGATATTAACCCGTACTTTGCCACTGTTCTCATTTGCCGACAGCCAACAATGGAATGTCGTTAATTCTTGCTCGAAACCGACTCCCCAACAGTAGTAAAGATTCGCCGATTCTAGCGTCGAGCAGGCGTTTTCTACGCAGGAAAAGTTGTAAACGATTGGATACACCATGATTTTGGCTAGCAATGGATTAACCAGTCCTGCCCGCCTGATGATTTATTACGGACGACGTCCGCAATCGTTATCTTATCTATTACCTATTGCAATGGATCGAGACGAACCCAAGAGCGAGCGCGACGCGGAAAACTCGCCGTCCGAATGCGCGCGTCCCGCGGCCCGCCCGCTTCGCCGCCGCCGTGGAAAATCATCAATTTCGCTTCTTCTGCGCGCGTCCGTCACGCGCCTCGGCGGCAACGAAAAACAACGGCGGCGGCGTCCGACGAGCGCTCCGTCTTCGCGCGCAATCGTTTACCTTTTTGCGTTGTTTGCAAATACGCGCGCGGGCGGCTCATGCGTCGGCGACGACGGCGCGCGCGCTAACCGTAACCTTTTACAACCCCTTAGCACTTTCTTAACGCCGAGTAAACGTGTATCATTTGTCAGTGACGCTTATTTGTTGTCTCGCCCAAACGACGAGACGAACGCGAACGCAGGATGCCGGGCACAGGCCGAAAGGACGAGCGCACGAGCGTTGCGTCCTTCGGCGAGAATCCGCTTCCGGGCGTCGGCGTGCATTCCTTCGTGTTGCGATTAGCTGATTAAACTTGCGCTCGCCGGGCGGCGGCGCGGCTTTATGCGTCATCTTAAGTTTCGCGCCGGCGGCGAGCGGAAATAGTGCGGAACGGGAGGCGGGGACAAAAAGTCGGCGAAGTTTCGCACTCGTCGAGCGAGAAAACGCGCAACACGAGCGCTGTTTGGCGAGCGAAACTTTCGCGCGCGGGAATTTTCTTTGTCGCATGCATATTTCCTTTTCCGCAACGGCGTTGGCTGGGCCTGCGGTCGGCGCGCCATCGGCAGCGCGATTCGAAAAAGGCCGCCGCGTCCGAACATATTCGCTAATTAAAATCCTTCGCCATAAACAGGGCGCGCCGCGCCGGCGGCGTCGTGGCGCGCTCGCGACGCCCCGCACGCCTGCACGCCTCTAATTACCATGTTAATTAAAGGTCCCTTTTGCTTAATCATAACGCCATGAATAAGCAAACGATCTCGCGCCGGGCGGCGTCGCGAATAAAAGTGCGGTGGGGCTCCGTGATTACGACGCCCGCCGGCGGCGCCGCCCGCGCGAGATTATTGCGACCCGCCCGAATGAACAGCCACTCGCGTCTGGACCATACGTGCACATAATGGACCGCCCGACGCGCCGCCTCCGACAGCCGCGGCGCCGCGAAAAACAATGCGCTCGTGCGGCGCGAATGAACCCGACGTGCGAACAGTCGAGCGGCGCGCGGCGTCGGGCGTCTTGCGCGAAACGTGCAAAACAACGGCGCCGGGCTGGACGCGCTCGAAACACTTTTCGAAATTTCATCTCGCAAATGGTCCGCACACGATTTGCGAAAACTTCGACGCAAACTTCGGCCGCGAGGGACGAGCGCGTCGCCACCTTTGCGCGTGTGCAGTTTTTGGCGGCGGCGGCGCTCGCTCGCAATCGTAATTGAAACGTCGCGCCGCGTCGCTTGCCGGTCGCCGCAGGCTTTGTGCACACGGCCGCCACCGCCGCCGCCGACTAAAACAACGTGCCGGCCGCCTGCGAAACCGCACAACAACCGAAAGCTGCCAGACGGCGTCGTAACAAACAATAATTTCGCTCGAATCCATTTACATTTTAATTGAATATTTGGCGCGCGCGAATCGCCGTCGCGAACAAGTTGTGTTATCGTTATTAGCGTTCGCGGTGGCCGCCGATGTCGGTGTCGACGGCGAAATTGCGCATTATGCTTATTAATTGCCGTTCCTCAGAAGCCGCGCGGTTACTTGTTGGCCACGCGTTGTAACGCCCAGCTGTTGCCGCACTTTTAAAATCCGAATTTTCCGCCCCTCCGATGCCCCGGCGCGTTCTACTTCGATGCGAAACCGACGCCCGGCGATTTGTGCGCGAACTTTTCCGGCGCGTCGCTCCATCCGGCACTTCTTATCACGGCGCAATGCAATATTTCATCCGGCCGTCGGGGAACGGCGTCAATTTAGTGCGCAATTACGCATAACTTATCACGCGATGCGCGACTGCGAACGCGGGCTTTCGCACTGAACGATACAGATGGCAGCAGCCGACTCTCGACGTCTCGCAGGCGTCGCGCGGATGTTCGCCCTTAAAACCATTCCTAATCAATTTCCGCGCGCACGTCGCGCGGAGCGTGAATGCGCCGTTTTGTCAAAGCGTTTCGGATGGAATATCTCGGTCTCGCTTGAAAAATGCCTTCCAGCAAAACGCCGCCCCGGCCGGCAGTCGGCGCATTCGTTCGCGGACCATTCTTATGCAGCGCCGGCCGCGTAACGAGAAGCGGAATACGAAACGAAGAAGGTAAGCGCGCTCGCGGTTTTTCTCCGCCACGCTTATTCGATTGTCGCTGCGGCGAGGAGGCGACGTGTGCGACGAACGGCACGAACGGAATAACGGACGTAACACGCGATGCCAGGCGGTGCGAAGGGCGAAACTGAAGTAATGTCGAAATGTCTCCTTTGAGAGCGACGGCGAAGACCGCCGACGTCTTCGCGACCGGCGAGCGCCCGTCGCAGTCGACGCTCTTTCTGATTGCTTTATTAAACCCAATTGATCTGACAAATTGCATTCGTTTCTGTCTTTTATCTCTCCTCTAATAGAATGCTTCCGTTGGGGCGGCCGGGATTGAAGTCGCAATTATTTTCAGGTCCGTTCGATCGCACGACATAACCGTGCCGATAACATTTGAAGAAAGGAAAAAAAAGGTTGCCGATACGCCTCGATACGCGTTGACGGCGCGTATATTAACGATCATTAACTCCGCTCGCGTTGCAGCGCTTTCGCTAAATCAGCGCCGCCTCCCGCCTTATTTGCATCGAAGTGTCGCGCGACTAAACGGTATTCATTTTCCCTTCGCCGCATTAGTTGCGCTAAGTAGCGACGCGCGTCAATAGAGTGTGATTGATCGCGACGCTCATTATCGTCGCGACATCGCGATCGGTGTTGGCGCTTTGACGTAATCGCGTTCCGCGTTTGCGAAAAACGCGACCGAAGCGCACCGATCGTAAATCGCGCCCGGCCGCAGCGATAATAAATATTTGAAGGCGGAACCGCGATGCGAAATAATTGTTAATTGTTTGGCGGCGGCGGCGGCGGTGACAGTGGCGCGCGCGCGCGCGCCCCCGTTGAATGCAGGAATGTTCATAATGCGAACCGCCGGCATGCCGCTGCGCGCCGCCGCCGGCCCCGCGCCCCCGCCCCGCCGCCGTCGACGCCGAACAATGGGCAAACAAATAAAAGTAATCCGCTTGCGGCAGTTGCGCTCGGACGTTTTATTTTTGGCCGAATCGAAATTGCAAATATCCGCCGGATCGATTCGCGCGCGTCGGCGGCAAATCAAGTTTTCCATTCGCGCATTATGAACGCGCCGTCCGGGAATGTTGTTATGACAAAACGCACTTATCGCCGAATCGAATTACGCGACGATGGCTTCGGCGGAAATTACAAAGGTGCCGCCGGTCGCCGCCGAACGCGACCGAATTGCGGATTAAATTAATTATTCGATATGTTAAACGTGCGCAAATATTTAATCGCGGCGAAAATGAAATTCGAATGCGTTCGCTCGTGCGCGCGTTTGTCGCCGGGGGCGACGATGCATTTAAATATGCGCAAACAAAACACGTCGATAATGCGCGATGTCAAACATCCGACCCGTGCGCATCGTTTATAAACGTTTCCAATTATCAAACGCGCGCGCTTGCAGTGTTATTGCCTCCGACCAAAAGAGTGGCTTTTCGAGTGTTTCGCAATCGCGCGGATGACGACGAGCCGCGAGCGGTGGCTGGTCGAAGCCATGGAACTGTGCCATCCGTGCGCGAAGACGCTGCGAACTCGAATGGAAAAACACGACGTGCGCGTCGCGCTGTCGCAGCAAAACGCCGTCGGCGGCGGCGGCAAAAAAAGAAACGGTTAAAACGGCGCAAATCGTTGTGTTCTTGGCGCGCTCGCAAATTGCGATTTTGCGCCGAAACCGAATCCGGCGACGGCGAGGTGCCGCCGCGAAGGGGCAATAATCCGCGGCGTGCAATAAACTCGAGCCTCCTCGCCGCGCTAATTTACGATCATCGATTTTTTCTGCCGCCGATGTGCGCGCCCGTGTATTAGAAAATAAAAGTTCTTTATTGCGTCTCACTCGCGAGCCGAGCCCGGCGAGCGCCCATTTTTCTCACACATCGTTTCGCTCATTGTCGCCGTCATCTATCTTCGCCGCCGCCACCTACGACCGCGCAACGCCGCGCGAATCAAACCTTTTCTTCTATTGCCTTCGTTTGCCGCCCGCGATCGATGCGCGCCGAGCGCAAACAACATTTCGCGGAGCCTGGCGTGCGCCGAAGTGCGGAAAACGCGCGACGCTCGGCGCGAAAGAAAACTACGTGCACTGCAAATATTTTCCTCGTCGCGGCCAGCGACAGCTCCTCGCGACGGGACGTTCATAGTCGCCACCCAACCAACCGCCTTAATCGGAACGGCGTTTTTCGTCACCTTCGAGCTGGGACCATTATTAAAACTCCCGCGACGCGGGGCGACTCTAACGATTGTCATATTTGCTATGCGTTCAAGCCGAGTTGCCAACACAGAATTGCGCGCCGACGAATCGCGAATGAGGGGTAAATTTTAAATTGGACTTTCGACTGCAATTTCCTGCTTTTGTGCCGCCTCCGGCGCGCGTACGCATTATGCCGCGTCGGTGGAACTTCTTCCCGCTCGCCGTCGCCGCCGCTGGAATAACACCATCACTTATAGATGTGTATCGGATCGTTAACGACGGCTGTGTATCCACCTACAATGGCGGGCGCCTAAACAGCATCGTTACGCGAAAATTACCTCGACTCGTCCAATAAAATAAATGCGTGGAGGGGGGGCTCAATTGTAAAATTATCCTCACGAACAAAAGAATGTCGGTGTATGCATTAATGCATTCCGCAGCCGATTTATAATTTCTTTTTAGCAATCTCGCCGCCAAATCGATTCGGCACTTGAACGCGTTCGATCGAACGCCGAAAGAAAGAAGCAAGACGCGCGAGGGCGCCCCGACGAAATTACAACAATTATGCTTGTTTGCTCGGCGTCGGTGCCGCCGGTGGGCATGCGAGACGAGGCGCGCGATGTTATCCCGCCGACTGCATAAGTAATGCGGCGGGATGCGCGCGGGGCGGCGGTGGAGCAACAGAGGGTAGAATAATGCGGATGCGTCGCGCTGCGGCGGCGACGTAACGGGACGTGCGACGCGCTCGCGTCGGGGCGGGCGGTGGGCCGTAATCTAGGGGCGCGCGCGATGCGAAAACACGACGGCGACTTCAACCTTCCGGGGGCCGAATCGACGGCAAATCGCGAGCATACCTTTGCCGCGCGGCGAACGGGACGGCGTCGTCCGCCACCGGCACCGCTGAGGTGTTAATTAACTCGCGCTCCTCGTGCGGTCGCCGCCGCCGTCGGTTGCCAAACCGACGCGAGACGCCCGGCGCATTCTGCTCGCGACAACGCCGTCGTTTTTGCCAACCGAAAACACCTCGGGCGCATTGACGGCGGTCGGAGCCGCCGATCTCGTTCAGCCGGTCGGCGGATAACGAACGCGTTCACACCACGCCTGCTAAGCTACAAATAAAACGTCTCGTATGTGTGGTGTGTGTGTGTATATATTCAGACTAGAAATTTATCCGTACGGATGAACAGAAGATTGACAGCACTGCTTCTCCCTCTGGCGCAACGATCATCCGTCAAAGGAGTCCAAAATGTCGAGGGAAAAAATAAACGAATCGCCTCCCTCCAGAATCGAATCGCCTCCGCGCAATAATTTTGAGCGGTCGGCCGCGAAGAGCGCGCAGCCCTCAGAAGCATCGCGGCAGCGAGATGCGCGGCGGCTTCTCCGTGCGCACCAGCAGGACGGGGCGGTTGGAGGCGATGAAGTCCTCGCGCGGCTCGAGCAGGCCGACCAGCTGGCCGAGCGTGGTGAGATGGTGGCTGCTGCCGGTGCGCTGGATCAGCGGCACGCCGACGCCCACGTGGCAGCACTTCTTCAGGCCGCGCCGCAGGCCGGACCAGAAGCCGCCCTGGCCGGCGGTCCCGCCGGACTTGTCGCGCTGGCCGGAGCGACACGACGTGGCCATCATGCGCACGGGCACGCTGCACAGGTGCGCCATCGTGATCGACGTCCGCTGAACGCGCTGTCGGAACGAATTTCACCGGACCGTCTGCCGAGTACTGCGAATTTTCGGTCGCGCCAAACGTGCGACTTGCCACTGGGCTCGATACGGAATGACTGGCATGCGACGACGGCGCGGTTTGGCAGCGCGGTTTGGCAGCGCGGCGCCGCTCGCGCACGTCAGTCGCGCGATGTTTTCGCGCTTGTCACGCGGCGCAATTGCGCGTTTTAATAAAGGCCGACTTGATGAAGAAACGCGCCGGGTGTCGCGCGACCGGCCGGCGCAACGCATTAAGATTTTCGTCGAGAAGTGCGCCCGACGGAAATTGCATTCCGGGCGCGCGCGCTCGCCGCTTTTTGCGCGAAATTGTATTTTTTTGCCGGACTGCAGGCGCGCAGAAAACTAAGTAACATAATGAAAGTAATTAATGCTCGGCGCTCGACGCTAATCGTTTAGGCGTGAAGCGCACGGCGACAATTTCCGGCAACTTCCGGTCAGTCGCGGCGGCGGCGACGGCGGCGGCTGCAGGCAGCTCGGCGTCGCGCACACGTGCGCGCCGCCACGGTGCGAGCGTTATTATTGATTTCGCAAATGCAATTAGCGACGTAATTGCAATGATACTTAACCGTGAAATTGCATTCGATTTCTCGGGCGGCGGCGGCGGCGGCGGCGGCGGCGGCGAGGCCTCGCCCGTCCGCCCGCCCGCCGCCGCCCTTCGTCAAACGGCAATGCGGCACAACTGCAACTCGGTGCACGGGTCCGGCACGCCAATTTGCTTCCGTCGCGCTTGCCAATTTCTTCGCGCCGGCGACGTCGGAAACGTAAGATGCACAAAATTAATACCACGATTCGTCGGGCAGCCGTCGCCGCGCAAATATTTGTTTTCTTCGATTTTCGAAAATCGCATTTCGCCCACGAAAGGTGACAACTTATACGGCTTGCCCGCTTTCGCATTCGCGTTTTTGCCGGCCCAACAGGCAGCGCGACCGGCGAAGGGTTCGCAGCGAACGCAGAAAAACACACTCACGGCTAAGAAGACGCCGCATTTGCATAGATTTCTTTCAGCGCCACGCCCGACGCGCAGGACGGCCGGAAGACGACAAGAAAACTGATTATCATAAGTTATTCCCGACGTCCTGCGGGCGCCTGCCGGTCGGCGCCACCGCGCACGGTCCGCCCGCATATCGACACTTTCCAATACACACCCTGTCAGCCGGCGCGGTTCAATAAACGTCGGCCGAAGTTCGCGCCGAACACCTCCGTTTTATTAATCAAGACACAGCATCGCGGTCATAAAGGGCGAGCGAAGAATGAAGTTCGCTTTGCGCGCGGCGCTCTTCGTGGTCGCGAGCGAGCGCTGTCATTTTTATCTCTCTCGCCAACGGCGCCGGCGAGCTCAGGCGTCGCGCCCGACGCATTATTTAATCGCCACTCGAATCGGACATCGTCCGCCTCCGCGGGGACGGCCGATAAATCTATCAATTTCCGGATTTATGTCTTGCGTGTGTGCGAGTGTGTGTGTAGTTTTTTTGCGCGCCCCGTCGCACGGCTGCAAGCGACGCCCGCCGCTCGCCAAGGCTTTATCGTCATTTTTCGGTTGTCTACTTCCGGACGTCGCCCGATGAGCGCCGGGGCCCTGGCGGAGATTAAAAAATATATATATAATGCCCGCCCCGCGATCCATATTCAAACTGCTCGCGTCTGTTCCGGATGCGAGGAAAGAAACGAGGCACGCCCGCTACGAAATCCACGAGCTTTTCCGACTTTTCCGCCGAACTACTTATCGTCCGTTTAAAGCGCGCGCCGGTACATCGGCGATAAAGTGCCGCCTGGTGCGCTTCGCAAATCACACACGGCCCAACGGATCGTCATCCCAATCGCATACCTTTATACACCGGCCGAGGAGTCATTCATCTCGTTAAATTATTGACGCGCGCGAAGGTGAAAATGCCGGACGCGCGTGTGGCAAAAAGTCGGTCGGCGCAGCGCCGGCGAACTCGAATAAACCGCCTCGCCACGTCCCATTGTGCGCGCACGCATTACGCGCCGACAAGGTGAGCCGAGCGCTTCTGCAACTTTCTTAGCGACGCGCCGCGCGCGCTTAATTAGATCAGTAACAAAGAGCCGCCGAGCAACAATGGAGCGCCGGCGCCGGCGTAATTCGATCGCGTTTACTTTGTTTTTTTTTTCCGCCGACGATTATGAATGCGAAATCGCTCATTGTTTCGTCCGCCGAACGCGAACGATGCGCACGCCGAAAAAAATCGTACCTGATTGTCCGAGATGCGAACGCTGGAGGACGTCTCGAAGGTCACTCTCGTCGCTCGGCGCGGCTCCGATTTGTCATCGATCTCCGGCCGGGCTGCGATGCGCCGTCGGCGAAAGTCAAATCAACATTCGATCTGCAATCAAACCGATGTTTCAGTTGGGGTGGCGCCGGCCGGGCATTCGGCTGCGAATCGCATTAGGGCGCGCGCGCGTTTGCGTGCGGCGCAACAAATCGGGCGACGATACGGCGTCGACAACCGCGCCGGCCGGGTTGATTGATGCGCGACGGGCGACTGTCGATAAAACGCGGCGCGCGTTTTTGCCGCGCGCGCGCCCGGAAAAAAATATCGCGCGCCGCGCGGACACGCGCAGTCAATTTGTAAGGTAGATACGCGTGCGCGCGCCGAAATGTTGATGAATGGCAAATTCGGCGCTCGCCGCGCGAACACCGGCGAACGCAATTGTTACCGCTCGGCATCGTCGATAGTTTCTAATCCAGGGTGGCATTCATCGTTCGTTACGCGTGTTTCGGTCGATCGGCCGAATGTGTGGGCGGATTAATTGGCCGCGCCGCCAGACCGAGTTCATCGGACGCGCCGTCCTTCGTCGGCGGGGGCGGGTGGGTGGTATAAAGGAATGGGGGGCACACGCGTGCGACGCATATCGGATCCTTGGTCACGTTCGTGTCTACTTGGCTGATTGCCCTCTAATCCCGGCGCGGGCGGATACAAATTTCTTGAGTTCGTGCCGGCCGAATTTGCATAACCTATTTAATTCCAATCGATCGCGGCGTTTCGGCACTGATAAAACGTACGACGTCGTGCGCAAGCACGACGACCGAATTTCACATTTGCCAGAAAACTCGACGTTCCCTGCGTGGTTGTCGCTGATTGGGCGAGACGTAATGTTGCAGTAACAAAAAAAAAAACCAAAAGAAATCATCGTAGTACCTCTGTACAGCAAGCCCAGAACTAGAATATGACGCACCAACCCAACTAGGTAACTCGAGTTATATCTGCATTGGAATTGTACCCCACTGACCGACAACTTCCGATCTACCCTAATCAAGCCGCCAGCTGCGGTCGGATCAAAAACGCGCACATACATCATTTTCCTGTCGGTTAGTTTTTATCACGCGCCCGCACAGAAACGCCGCCGCCGGCAGTCGATTGAAGTTGGGTTTTAAATAAAGTTAATTTTTCAATTCGCCGCTCGCTTGGCCTTTGGCTTGGCCCGTGTCGCTTTTGAAACCTGATTAGTATAAATATTTGTACCAAACTTCGGCGAGATTGTGTACTCGCGCGCTGCAAACGCAAAAATTAATGAACGCCGATGACAGAGATTCGCCGAAAGCGCGCGTAAAAGTTGACGCTATCGATTTCGGTATTAACTTTAATTAATGACGCAATATTGATGCGCGCCCGGCGGCGCTCCACGGTCCGGACTGGTAATTAAGAACGCGAATGTTTTCCCTTCCGCAGTGAGCTCACTTTGTTTGAACGATCTCGTCCTCAACGCCAAGTATTCGGAGAACGCGACGCGCGCTGCTCGTTTTAAGCGCGGCGTTATTAACTGCGGATAAAGGACAGCCTTGATTGCTCGATTAAGCGCGCGAATTCGTCGCCGATTGATCCGCAGTCGCGGCCGCCAGCGACGTATTGGAATTATGTGAAGAGCGTAACCGGTGATCGGGGCATTAGTATTTCGTGATGAGGCAGACGGGGGCGGCGGACACTTCGGATGCTGGCGCGCCACCATTGTAGTTTAGCGATGGGAAAACTATCAGTCAGACGTCGCGGCGACGTTGTGATTGATGGCTCGATAACAAGGATAACTCGCAACGAAACGATACGCAAAACGTGGCGCATGCGATGGCGAGGCAAAAATGCCGAGAAGTCGTTTGCGTAAACAACGCGCGGACGAGCGGAAAAGCGCCGAACGCGACGACGACGATCGGGCCGAGGCTGTTCATTAAAGCGGGAAGCATTATAATTAGCGACGGCGCGCAGATAACTGCGGATAGTGCTCGGCTCCGGCGGCGATAGCGCCGCGAAGTTGGCAGCAGGTAGGTCGTTGGCGCGAGTCGTGAGTTCGCAACTACAATTTGCGCACGGTTGCGGCAGTTACGCGACGACGAGACCGCGGTGCCTGACGGAGTCGGCGTCGCGTCGATTGCGTGCCGTGGCGTTCGCGACGGTCCTGGGCGCACCGCTGCAGGCGCGCCACTTCGACTTTGAGCCGACGCGCGCTCGCGGTGCTCGACAAACATCGAACGCGCGACGCAATAAAATTCAAATGCGCGCGCCAATAAAGCGCGCCGACGGCTGATCCGACACGACGCGTCGGAATCGATGAATAATCCGTCTTATTGTTTTTCTCCACTCCGCGTTGAACTTTTGCGGTTTCGGCGGCGGCGGCGGCGGCGGCCTCATTAGCGTTTCGTGGCTCGAGACGTGAAATTGCTGCACTCCGTTCGCCGCCGCCGCCCTCGCGGCGCGATGCGCGCATCCTTTGATGTCTGTTTTTTCTCGTTACCTCGAGCGCACCACTTCATATTTCATACATTTCGTCAGTTTAGCGGTCGTTCGACGAGATAATTTAAAGGCCGTCGGGGCGACGTCGACGAGATGCGGTGCGCGCTCGCGCCGCCGCTTTCTTGCGCTCGATTTTTCGTCGTCGGGCGCGGTTAAAACTTTTTAATTGGAGTTTGCGCCGGCACTCGACGCGTCGCGGCGCTCGCCGATGCGCGTCCGTCGCCCGCTCGTCGCGCTAGACGCGCGCGTCGTCGAGTTTGCGCGCGCCATTCTTTCGCTTAAACGTTTTTCTCGCTTCCGCCCGCCGCTCGAATCCGTTTTTCAAACAGTCGGATTCTACTTATTAAGCGCCGCGTTCGCATTGCAGCCAGCCAGACGCTCGGATCCGGACAAAAATTGCGTTTGTCTATTAGCGCGGCACTCTTCGCGCAATTTCCATTTCAATTTCTGGCGGCGGCGAAGACAACTCTTTCGCGCCGCGCGCAAGATGCACGTCGGATCGGGCGATGCAAATGCGAGGACGGCCGCGACGAAGATATTAAATTGCAAATGTTTGGCGAAACTCGCAAAGTGGCGCCGACGCGGTCGGCGCGCTCTCGCCGCGCGATGTGTTCGCTCATCGTCCAATGGCGAATGTTATTATTGCGTCCGACAATATTGCCGGCCGACCGTGGCGCGCTTCAGAAAACAATTAGCTTTCCCATTTCGCCCGTTTTCGTCCACGTTCGATCCGGCGCGTTTTCCATCGCGGCGCGAGACCCGTACCGAGGAACTAGATTAATAACGCGGCGCACAACAAGCGCGGTGACTGATGTTGTTCGAGACGACGAAAACCAACATCCAATTTGAGCCGTGCCTCCTCGAAACCGGCGCGGCGCGCCCGCTCCATTACCAGCCGCCGCCGTCCCCGTCCGCAGAACATCCAATCTGCGTGCACACGCCGCCAGACGGTGGGCACGCAGATAGGACGCGAGCGTCTTCGTTAATGCGCGCCGGCGTCGCCGCCGCCGCCGCCGCCGCCGCCGCCGCCGCCGCCGCCACCGTCGAGATGTATTGCATTCGTTTCGCTCGGCTCCTAATAGTGCGCCGTAATATGTTTCGACCCTCTGGGCGAAAGACCCCCTCGCGTCCGCGCGCATTACCGCTGTTCGGAAAATGAACGCGCCCGATTGCAAATCAACCGGACGCGCGTTCTTCGCAATTCCGATGTTGTCACACTTTCAACCCTTCCGGGCCCAATTGACGAGAGAGACGTCATCGCGCCGCGTTCCAGTAAGAATTAAATGTTGTCGGCCGAACGGGGCGACGTCTAGTTATTGAATTGTAATTGCCGCGTGGCGCGCGCGCGCGCCGAGATTAACGTCGCGCTAATTGAAGCCGCATCGTAAATTTAGCGTCGCGTGTTATCGACGCAGGTGACATCCGCAGGAGACGTCGAAGTAGCGTCGCTTTCGGGCGTCGCCGCCGCCGCCTTTGAATTTGCCGGGCGCGAACGAGCGCGTGAAATTGAAGATAAACAACCATCGGAAATCGATGCGCGTTTGCCAATGGCGCGACTAATGTGCGCGGCGGCGGTGGCGGTGGCGGCGGCGACAGGCGCCTGCGGGCGCGCGTCTGACTGAAATAACACGCGACAGATAGCACGGCCGCAACTTAAAATAGCACGACATTCGTCGGCGAAACGCCGAGCTTTCGACGTGATCCACGTTGCTCGACATCGCGGAGGCGCAATTTGATGCCGTTCATTAGGACCGTCGACCCGAACGCCGAACGCCGTGCGATTCGCTGAAACTTTATTGTCGTAATGCGACTGTCGACCGACCCATCGAATGTTTAATCAAATGGCCGGGTCGGCGCGCGAAACAAAAAATAGGGGCTAATGCCGCGCGATGATAGTGATTTGAAAAGTTGCTAATGAACGATTACGCCGCTCAGGCGCACTCGGCCTTTCGCGTCCGCGCCGCTTTTTCGCCCCGGCGGGCCGAAAAGTTAAATTGAAAGCAATTGGCATCTGCCAGTTTTCCAATTTGCGCGAAGCCGCCCCTTTGCGTGCGGCGCGCGTGCGAGTCGCGCGCATCTTCTAATTGCACGTTTCGCCGCGCGCGCCTAATTCGGCAATAAATTCCGACCTTAAGTTGTTATGTAACTACAAAGCGACGGCGAAAAGCCGATTCGTTTTTAACGCGTTCGAGCGCGCGCGCGTTTTAGTAATGTTTTTAGCGTTGCGAAATTATTGCTTCGCTTGTCGTCTGCGGCGCGCCCGTCGCGATATTTCCCGGCGGCGCTAAACGGGGGCGAATGTTATTTGCGCCGACGACGCGTTTAACTAATGCGAATTCCGCGGAGTGACGCGCGGGCGTAATGCTTGTTTGTTAGGCGCCGTATTGTCGCTTCGATCGCTTTGAGTGATGCGCGCTCGTTGCCGGCGATATTTTTCGCCGCCAAACGAACGCGACGGTTTTCCGCGTCGCGCGGCGATCCGCATTAATTTCCGAGTTTGTTTGCTTTTCGCAGCGGGCGATAATAAAATCGGCCGAAACCTGCGAGCACGCGGCGCGTTTCTCATTTGAAGTTTTCAATTATTCAAGAATTATTCGAATTATTCGCGCATAAATCATGAAATGCGCGTAACCGCGCGCGCACGGCGGCTTCGCGCGACGACCGTCGACTAGTACTCGAAGATATAACCTAATCAGAAATTCAAATTCGATTCAATTTTCGCAACGGCGATGATTTTAGTCAATCTCGTACAAACAGACCGCACGTTCGCACATTCCCCGCCCCGGTGGCCTCGTTCTTTCCGCGGGCCCGATCTGCGAGCGCGCCGGGATGCATTACGCCCGTCGGCGGCGGCGGCGCCGACCCAAGACCGCTCCCGGACGCGGCGGCGTTGCGTTCAACGCGCCAGGACGTAATTGCGAACGCGCGCGCGCTAATGCAGCGGGAGGCGCCGCCCGCGCCCCCCTGTCGGACCTCGCCGCCGTAGGTGAGCCGCCCCTCGCTCGCGGGCGTCCGAGACGCGGAGTCGCCCCGGGGAATGTTCATTAAGCGACGCCGGGTCGGTCGGCGGCAATTAATCTCGGCCGAATTAAATCGATGCGGCGCGCAACGAAATTAATCGCCCGTCGAAATGATGCTCGGCGCGGGGGGCGCGGGGGACGCGATGGGGCAAGCGTTTTTGCCGGCGGGCGGCGCGGCATCATCGTCGGCGTGCAGGAGAGCATGAAACGTATTGAAATAATTCGGCGCGCGCGCGGCGTGGCGGCGTGCGCGAACCGGCGCGTTTTCCAATTAAAGTTGCCGCCAAAGTTTTCAATCGAAAGCCGAACCGCCGCACGTAATGCATATGCATGCTCGCACGCAGAAAATTAACTCGACATGCCTCGCCGCCAACGGAAGGCGTCGCCCCGCCGCACGTTGCCGGAAGCGGCGGCGTCGCCGCCTCCGACGTTCGGTTCGCTTCGTTTCGAACGTCGCGTCGCGCACCAAGCGCGCGCCGTCCGACGCGAAAGATTCGACGTATTTTTCGGCCGTCGCCGAGCACTACCGTTCTTAACGACGATTTACGAGCAGAGCGCGCGCGTGATTCGCAAATTAAGAGTGCATGAATGCTTAATCATTGTTGTGCGCAGCAGCGACGACGCCGACGACGGATCCGCGCACGGCGCGCTCGTTAATTATAACGTAATAATTACGCTCGCTGCGCCACGCAAACACACACACACACTAATTGCATTGTTTTCCAACACACTGGCTGCGCCGCGCCGCCGCCCGAGACGATGCGTCGCTGACATCGCAGGAAGCTCCGCGCGCCGCCCCGGCGATGCCTCGACGGCGGCGCGCCTTATTATTAATACATCACTCGACGCGCAGGCGCAGCGCGATGTTCGCGGCGCCGTCGGAATCTGGAATCGTTTCACGGCGGCGGCCGACGTCGTTTTTATATCGCGTCAAACGTCGCGGGTGGCGGCGGATGTCGAACGGCGAACGGTGAGTTTATCATAATGTTATTGCGTAATTGCGCCAAGTCGGGGCCGTTCGCTGTCGCCGTCGTCTCGTCCGTCGGCGCGCGCCGGGGGCGGCTGACGCCGGTTGGGTCGCGGATAATTCTCGCCGTAACTAATGTGTCATCTCTGCACCGCATCGGCGGCGCGACGGAACGGCGAGCATTTTTGCCCGTCCGGCGCGAACGAATGCGAATTGAAATTCAAATAAGGACGCCGACGAAGCCGCGCTCGTTACTTTCCTCGACGCAATCGGCCGAATCGCGGCCGCGCTTCCGGACGTTCGATTACGCGCGTGGCAAGATAGCAGCGGGGGCGGCGCTCGACCGATATTAATCGGCGTCGGACCCGGCCAATAAACAAACGGCAGGTTTCGGTGATGTCGCACGTCCGGCGCTGGCGGCGCGCGTCGGTTCGATCCATTAGAAGGTTTCAGTTTCGGTGCGGTTTCCCGTCCTAAGCTCGTTACGTCGGTGCGCGCTAAACACGCGCAACAGCGCCGCGGCGTCGAACGCGTTCGCCGTCGTGAAATTCTCTCTCGTTTCGTACCAAACTTGGCTACTGTTAGAGAAATTCCATTAATAATGAATTAAATTTAAACTCTATTTTGATATAGCTACGCCGAATAATTTTTGACGAGACTAGTGCCATTCGAATGATACGAAAATGTTCCATCTAATTATGCCAAAACATCGTGGGATAAAGATATACAACAGCGATTTCATTAAATGGGTGTGCAAGTTCGACTTCGAAGGCAACTTTGATATAGTCGCGCTGAATAATTTTTGACGAGACTCGTAGTGCCATTCGAAGGATAAGAAAATGTTCTATGTAATTATGCCATAACATCGTGGGATACAGATTTGCACAGATGGTAAATCCTCGTTCGCCGCCCCGTCGACGGCGCGCGCATTATCTTTCGTCGTTCGGACGTTCGGTCGGACGCACGCGAGACGCAGATTTCGGGCCGCACGCGACAACCTAAGCTCTCTCGATACTCCGGCCGAGGCACCCTCGAAATCGCAAAGTTTCGCAGCAACGTCGAGCGCGCCAGCTTCGAGCGGCAGGACGTAATCGCGTTTCTTACGGATAAACGCGAAGTGGTGCGCTTTTGCCACGCGTCCGCCCCCGCCCGCAAACGCAATAAATCATCGTTAAACAAATTCCTCGACGCGTCCGCGCCGCCGTGCGTGGTAGTCACGCGCGAAAGTTTCGCGCGAGTACAAGAAGTTTGCATCAAATGATTTTTACGCTCATCGCGCGAGTTTTATTTTACAGCTAATTCATTACGAGACCGCTGGCGTTTCGCTGGTTTTACTGCGGGCCATCAAAGCTTCAGTCGGGAATTTATTACTCGCATAGTTCAAGTTCGTACGTAAGATCTGCGAATCGCCGCTGATGTAGTAGTTTCATGTCCGGAACGTTCGGACGTCAAGTGAAGCGTCACGCGTCATGTATATTTGATGACGAGATTTGTGACAATTGCGAGAAAAGGACAGGGCGATTTGTGAATAATGAAAACGGACACGCCCCGTCGCGAACGCCGGCAAATATTGAAAACAGTAGGTGCGCGATAGTGTTTCACATAAGCGCCTTACTCTCGCTTGCGAACGGCTAATGCGTTGTTTGCGTCGGAGCGTTAAATTATTTGCGCCACGCCGCGAGCGAGTGACTTTAGCACTCGCGCCGAAATTTTGCGTAACGCGACTTCGGCGGCAACTTCAAGATATGCAAATGCGCAAACCGCCCGTCGAGGCAGTCGCACTTCGCCGACGAAGGGCGGCAGTTTCGGACGGCCTCGCAATTACTTGGGTCAATTCGGTCGGCGCGGTCACGTCGCTCGCATCTTCGGCGATCGCCTTTTTCGGCCGGCCGTTCGGCGCAACGAGCGCGCCTTGCTAGCAAATATTCGATCGCGATCGTCAGGAAACTTTTGATTTCCATGTTGGACGTAAAAAGTTCGAGAGAAGTTTGGGAGATTGGCGGCCGGCCGACGTTGCGTACATGTGTAGCGCTGCGACTCGCGTCGGAGAAAAGGAGACAGTAAAACTTTTGGTTTGGTTTAGACTTTGCGCACGTTCGGGACTATGATGGGGAATGCTCATCTCGTTGCTCTTTTTTTTTCTTCTTTTTTTTTCCTTTTAATATCGAATATTGGTATCGGTCGGCGTCGCAGCCGAACGACATCGCCGGAGAGAGACATATAAGTGATTAGTTTCGTGGCGAAGGAGCTTTTCTAGTCGTCGTTGAGAAAGTAAAATCCGATGCCGGCCGCCGTCGAATCGATTGGGCGAACGTTTTAATTCGGCCGCGAGGCGAGGGTCGTAGCGTCCGCGATTCGAATTCGACAATGTTTGTGCCGGCCGACAGGATAGAAAAGGCTCTCGGCGGCGGCCGAACAACATTTTCGCAACGCGCCGCATAATTGCTAAAGGGAGCACTCGAAATTTCGGTAATTACCAACTCTGCTCGCCCTTCGAACCCCATCAGGGCGCGAGCGCGCCGCGCCACTAGCTCATTCTCTCGTTACGCTCGTCCGCCACGTTTTGCTCGTTTCGTCCGCGCAGCCGGCGGCCCAAGGCGGCGGCGGCGGCGGCGAGTTCATACATCCGACGCATAGTTAGGTAAATTGGCCCAGCATGTCGGGCGAAGGCGAAACGAAGCGCGACGAAAGCCGAAATAGCTTCGCGCAAATCAGCGCCCGCGTCGTTCGCCGAAAGTTCGTCCGCGGAATTCGCAATGCGTCGGATACGTCGGGCAATAAAGGGAGTCGCGGACACAACGCGTCGTTGTCGTGCGGCACGTCGCGCCGAAGGCGAAAGAAGGTGGTCGGCGTGTCGGCGTGTTTCGCGGTCGTTAGATTTGAAAGCGGTCCGGAATTAGGTCGAACGCAGGATTAATTGTCGTCGACGATTCCCATTCGCTCGGCCCGATTTTTGCGCGCTTCGCAATCGCCCAGAGCGCCTGACGTGGACGGTGTTTACTATCTCTCGAGGGCTGGCCGAAAAAAGAAAAATAAAGCGAAGCGGAAAAACGACGCGATAGCGCGCATATCGTCTCGGGGGCGGCACGCCAACTCCTATTACTCACCGGCGCCGCGACGGCCGCGAAACTTTTCTTTGCTCCTCCATCGGCCATCACTTAACGCCGCGCGCCGGCGGCCGTCGGGGACGGCGGCGCCGTTCAATGGCCGTGTGATGCGCCGCGGTTTCGACTCGCGCGACGAGTTCGAGCGATAATTTTCTTCCTCTTTTCCGAATGAATATAATCCAGATGTCGAGTTAGGGTTGATTTATGAGAGTTGCGCTTTAGTTGAGCGCTCGATGCCCGACGCCGTGCGTTTATCGTGAGCCGCGCTCCCTCGCCGCCCGCGCGCGCGTCTCCTGCGGATTCGACCGCGTCGAAATCATCCGGCCCGACCGCCGCCGCCGCCGCCGCCGTTTACACGGCTAGGTGTAAGTGGCTCGCGGCGCGACACTCGGAGATGCCTTTTGCTCCTCGATTATATTTCCGCCTTCCGCCCCCGTCGGCGGCGCGCGCGCGCGGCCAAACTCGACGCCGCGAAAAGTCAAAGACGCGCGCACAAAAGGGCGACCTCGGGGACGGGCGCACGTCCCCGTCTAAGCGTGAAGGGGTGCAAAGGGGGGGGGCTGGAGGCAGACGCGTGCATAAACGCCGCCGACGAACTCGCATCAGATATTAAATTACACCCTCGGCCCTAATATAAGACGCAAAGTCGCGCGCATGCGGCGTCATCGGAAAAGCGCGGTGCGTCGACCTCCGCGCGCGCGCGGAACGGACCGCCACTTTCGGCGTCGGTCCGCCAACACGACGCTCGACCTCGCGTCGCGCGGAGATTGAAGCGAACAGGAAGACGACGCGGCGCGTGCGTCGGCAGAAGATGAAAATCTTCGATGCGCGCCGCGAAATACCTGCCCGGCTCCGATGCGGCGGGTCGTAATATCGCGCATTCCACGCGAGGGGCGGCCGAGCACAATATGCGCGGCAAAACGACGCCGGCGAAATGACGAGACAGTAACGGCCGTTGCACGGAATTCGCGCGCGACGGAAAATATGCGCCGGATGTATGCGTCGCGGAATCGTCGAATTTCCGACCGACGCACGATCGCCGCCGCCGTCGCCGCCGCGCATACGTACGACCCACTCACGAGCGCATTTCCATGTGCGCCGCGCGCTCGCCCGAGTCTAATTCGAGCAAATTATATCTACCTTTAGTCGAATCGGGTTGTACCAACTCGCCAGATTGCGCTGCGCCCGTGGCCGCGGGAGAACGGAGAAAAATAAAACGCCGATTCGATGTGATTTGTGGCCGCACGTGAGGTTCGGTTCGCGCCGAGACGATTCACCTTGCGGCCGGCAGACGAAGCGCGAATAGTTGAAAAACATCCCCGACGCCCGACCACGAGCGCTATGCAAATTTGCGCACGAGCCGCGTCGGGGTGCGGAATTTTTAAATTGACTTCGGACTCGCGACGGGTCGTTAACCGTTTCCGCCGCCTTTCGTCCAGGCAGCCCGATTTATTCGCGCTTTCTTTGCCATGTTAGCGAGCAGCAATCAATCTCGATTTGCCTGTTGTTGCTCGTTGCTGGCGGTGCGGGGAGAGTGGATGTCGATGGAAATTTCGCGAAGCAAATTCGTTATAACGACGCCGCGCTAGTTACGTCCGCGCTGGCGCAAGCGCGCGCGGCGACACGTTCGGCGGCGGCCGGGCCGCGGGTTACGAAGAGATAAGCCCCGCCGTCGGATTTACGACCGGACGCGCCGCCGCCCGGTCTTACACACAACGCGCGCCGCAAACGTCCGACCGTCCGGGTTTGCCGCGCGGTTCGCGGCCGGCAATAAAGCACGTCCGTTGCGACGCGCGGCGGCGTTTGAGGCGCGGCCGACGACGCTTTCGCAATTTTCGAAATATTGCCAACGCGCCGTGTCCCGTCCGACCGGATGCGCGAGCGCCGCACATTCGTCCTGATAAAAGGAGCGGAATAGAAGCGGAACTGCGGTTACGGTCGCGCCGGTTTAAGCGATAATCGTGAAATATTTGAAGGTGTTTTCGATCGTCGCCGTCGTGCGCTCATTTTCTAAATTAGACGCGATTAGAACTGGGATTTTATAATTGCGTTGCGTGCTGCCGCTCGCGTTCGCGCAGTCGGCGAAGCAATCGCGAGAAATTCGCGGGCCGGGACGACGTCCGCACGGCGGACGTTTGCGGTCAGCGCGAAAAACGCTCGCCGCATTCCGACGCCACGGCGGGGGCGGTGGTGGGAGGGCGCGACGCTAACAAGCCCGCCGCCAGCCGCCCGGCGCCTCCGCGCTCCGACGCCGCCCGCGCGAACGCAAACTTTCTCCGCGCGCATCCGACATTCTTGGCCCGCCGCGCTGAACGCTCCGGACGCGTGCCTCGCCCGCCTTTACACGTGTTTTAATTAAATTTGATTACGTTTTTTGTTGCGCCGCCCTCCGGACGGAAGATGAAAGCGCCGAATCCGGACTCGCGAGTTTAACCCACCACTACCCGCCAATTATTGTGGAAATCTCTTGATGTTCTGAATTTAAATTTGCTTTGCTTTTTTGTTTCGCGAAACAAATAGTTGGGACGTCAATTCTCACGAAAAAAACAGCTGAATTGCCGCTCAAATTTGAGTTAGCATCGACGAAACTGTGACGTTGCAGTCCTCGATTGCGGACAGTGGTAAAGAATGGGTTAATGCACTACTTATCCCGTACGGCCGCCCGACCGCAAGCGCCGAAACGTCTTTAATGGGCAGTTATACCACGGGTGCCATAAATACAGCGCCCCCAAGCGACCGAATCGCGCCGAAGAAGAAATAGTTACGAAATGAAACTTTTGCTATGATACGCCCGGAGTTTTCCAAATAAACGCCGGGATTTGGCCAGGTTAACCTGAAAGAAGCCCAAAATAAATTTCTGAAAAGCCGCGCGCCCAACTCGATCGGCATCGCCGGCGGAAACTAAAGTTATTAAACTAACTAGTGCAGCCTTGAGGACCAGTTTGGCAACCAGAAAGAGCGTCGTTGCAATAATTCCGGCGAGGTTGGGAGACCGCATCTTGACGCCCGTCGATGCGGTCTCGGCGTTGGCGAATTTGCCGACGTCGGCGAGCGATCGCGTCGTCTCTTGCGGCTTCCGCTAAGCAGCGACTTCGGCGCTCGGAGAGGTTGACGGCCGATTTTTACGGCGCCATTTGTTAATTGTTATTCTTCGCAGTTTGGCGCGCGATCCTCCGGTCGCTGCAAACTTTGAGCGGTCCTTCGTGCTCATCAAAAGACCGCGCCGAGGTAGGTAGCACTTTGAGAAGTTTGCGCCGACCGCCGCGAACGCTTTCCCCGAGTGTATAAATAAAGAAAATGAGTCCGGCGGCTTCGCGTGTGACTCCAACATATTTAAAACTTTTCCTTTTGCGGCGGCGGCGCGCGGTCCGACATTCGTTTATGGGACTTTTGGAAAATATTTCACTTTTTAAAAACTTTAAAATATTGTCGCTTCGTTCGCTAAGCCGCTGTCGGAGCGCGCACGTCGACGAAATGAATCGCGAGCGCGGCGGATGGAGAGACAGCGACAGAGAGACAGAAAGAGAGAAAAATGAAGTTCGGAAAAATTTTACTTAAATTCGGCGGCATTTCTGCGCGCCGGGTCACTCGCAGACGGCGGGCGGTCGGCCGCGTTGACGCATTTCCTCTTCGTCTTCTTGTTTTCTTTCCTTGTTTTTTTTTTCAAAGGTTATTTCAAGTTATTTGCGAGTTCGTGTTGTTATTCGACAACTTTTCGCTCGCGTCTTTTAAACTTTGCGCGTTAACGCCGCGCCGCATATCTGCATAGTCGCCGCCGCGCCGCCAACCTTTTTAGGAAATGACTTTTAAATCATCTTCAGCGCGTCGCGACGCGGACGGCCGCGCCCGAACGCTATTACTCATCGCGCCGCGTCGTTATTGTCGCTATATTTTGCGATTTGCCGTTTCCCCGGCGCGACCGGTTCGTCTCGGCGCGTTCGTTGCCGGCGGCGCGCTTCATTGCGAGCGAGCCTCCTTAATGCAGTCGTCGCGCGAAATTCCCGCGCCGCCGATGAACGCGCGAAGACGCGCCCGGCGATCCGCGAGCGCACTGAAATATGCATCGGGCGCGCGCGCTGGTCGCGAGCGGGTCGTCGTGAAAAATACGGCGCGACGCCGACGTCGAGCCCTTTGTCTCTCGTGTTTGCCGTCAGAGACGCGAGCGAGTTCACGTTGCGCCCGAGGAGCGCGAAAGAAAAGCGCGCCACGTCGCCTGCGCCGCCTGCGCAATTGAAAGTTACGTGCCAGACGTGATTCGACGCGAAGGGTGCGCGATGCAATTTTAATTTGTTTAATTCGGCGCCACCTCTGCCGGCGATTATGAGAGCGCGTGAAGAAGGCAAGACGACGGCGGCGGCGGCGCGGTGGAGGCGGGGGGCGGCGCGGCGTAAAATGTATTGTTCGTTGTTACGTTCGCGTTCTCATTACCACCTCGCGCCGCCCGGGCTGTCGTTGTCTCGCACACAAGCGCCGCCGCCGCCACAATGCGCGAGCAAGCCAACGCCGGCAGCCAGATGCGTCAAACCTGGGAGGCTTTTGTTGGACAAGTTAATGGGACACTTCATCATCAGCGCTGAACACCTGAACGCTTATGCGCTACGCGAACGCTCGCGGAAAATGCGCCGGGCGCAGAAAAATGCGCCGCGCGAAAACAACGCCGACGGCGCGAGAACGCCAGCCGGCCGGGTCGCGACATTTGCATAATTCACGGGTCGTAATTTAACGCAATCGTTTTGCCGTCCGCCGAAATAACTTAATTTGCCATCATCTGGTATTGCGCCGGGTTAATCAGTCGCGCGTCGCGGCGGTTTTTTCGTGCGCGCCTTCGCGCGCCCCAGACGACGGGTTCGAACCGAAACAAAAGAGGCAACCGGAGTGGATGGGACGCAAAAAAAACCTTAAAAAAATGCGCGGCGAAACCCCTCGACACGTGTAGTTTTAATCCGTTTAGTGCGCGGCATCACTCGGCAACGAAAAAAATAAAACAAAATAAAAAATAAGCGCGCCGCTGCCCCGCGAGGTGCAAAAGTTATCAATAAAATTTTCCACGACCGTGAGTTTTTTACGAGCTGCATGGGCGCGCGGTGCTGAATTGCACTCTGGACGTTCATAAATTTGACAAATTCCGCGAACGCCCCCGCCCCGCGCGCCAGCCGCACAGGTGCAGAACGCAATTTCGAACTGGTGCATGCGCGCGCGCCGCCGCCGGCCGGCCGACGACGACATCGTGTGCAGCAGGTCGTTACTCTCCGCAGGTGTGAAATTTTCGATTTATATGTATGATGCCCGCCGACGCCGGCGCGTCGCCGCCGCCGTCTTTCACGTCGGCGCGTTTTTCCGCGCATCCTCGCGGCGTCACGCGGCTCGTTGACATTCATCGCGCGGCCGCCGCCGCCGCCGAAACGAGATCATTTCCGGCCATCGCGACGCGACGCATTACGTAAACGTTTTCATTTGCGCGGCGCCGCGAAAAAAATTTAATTACAGCCGACACGCCGCGAGCGCTTCGTTCGGCAGTGAACGCGTCGGCGAATGTGAAAAATTCATAAAAAATTACGGCGCGCCGTTCGGAAACGCGCGAGCGTCGCGTTCGCGCGGACTATCGCAACAACCGGCGAGCAGCGCGGAAGGGCGACGCGAGTTATGCGCGGCGCGCGTGCCGCGCTGATACGCAAACGAAGCGGGCCGTCGCCGCCGCCGCCGCCGCCGCCGTTCGAATGCACGCACGGCCGAGATACGCGCGCCGACAATGACAATGACAAGTGACGAACAAAATGAACCGGAACCGCGGTGATAACGGCGCGCCGAAAAACGACCGCCGCCCCTGTTGTCGCGGCGCTCATTTTATTTTTGTTTTTTGTTTTTTTCGTCTTCCTCTTCGCGCCGATCGCTTCGTGTCGTTTGAGATTCTCGCCCGCAATTTGCCGCCGCCGTTCGCAGTTCGCTTTTTCAATGATTTCGGCACGCGTTCAACTCGACGCCCACTTTCGTCCCGACGTGCGTCCGCTGTGTGACATTGGAGAATTGGGTCGCGCCACCGGGCGCTCCAGCTTCCGAGGACGTTCGTCTTCGCCGCAACTTTTCCTTTCGCCCACCGACTGACGGGCGTTTACGTTACGTGCGGACGAAATTGCGGCGTAACGTCGTCAAACAAATGGGAAAATGTGTCGCTCGCACGCTATCTTCGAATTTGCGCGCGAGTTTGCTTCCGAAACGAGTCATCGTTAAAAGCTCGTAGAACGTAATGAAAGTCGAACGCTACTTCTTCTGTTAGCATATCGAAACTTGATGAACGTGAGGACAACATTGAAAAAACACGCCGCCGCACACGCAGCGCCCGCCGCCCCGCGGTTACAAATAGCCGACGCCAAAAATATTTCGAAACTTTCATTAGAGAAGTTGGAGGAGCGTTTGATGAAACTTCCGTCTAACGCGCGCACTTGCGATTACTCTTATTGGAAGGCGGAATTGTACCTTCGCCGCCGCAGCGTCGGGCGCCCTCCGTCGTCGCAGCGAACTTCGGCGTCGATAAGTGGCCGCCATCCTTCCGAAATTGCTTTCTGCCGTTCGTGTCAAAGCGCAACTTCCGGACGATTAAAATGCCGCCGCTTTAATTAGCCCGCGCGCCGTATTTATGTTTAACGTCGGCCGAAAAAATGCGAACGCGTGCGTTCGTTAATTACGCCAACCAAAACGCCGAAAAGTGCGAACTGCGTGGTGCGCGCAATTTACATTTATGCGCGCGAACCTTTCGAGCGCCGCCGCAACGAGCAACAATTCGACGCTGCGCCGCGGCTTTCGTAATTAATATTAATTAAATTTAAATTGTATATTCGGCCGAATAATGGCGCGCCCGGCGCGTCCGCCGCAGCGATTTTCGTTCCATTTATTTATTTCTGCTGGATTATACATTTTTTTCCTGTCCGTTTTGTTTTCGTTTCGAACGCGCGCGCGCGCCTGTTTCGGCGGCGTGATTTATAATTTTCGATGTCGAGGCCTGTCAGGATCACGAGCGCGCCGCCGCCGTCGCCGATTTGCGTTCGGTCCTTCGACGCCGCGTCGTCACCGAATACGTAAAGCGTTCGACGTTCGATGTCGATTATTTCGGCCGACGTCCGGTGCGCCGGATTTATTTACATGAAGCGTATCGGGAGATATAATCGGCGCGCGCATATCAGTCGCAATGTGCAATGTCAAAACAATGCGTCGACGGCTGAAGGTGGAGCGTGCTGCGGCGCGCTGATTGTTAGAATGCCGTGGTTCGGCGAAAAGAATTTTATTTATCGTCGACGTGCGCGCCGACGTTCGCGGACGTTGCCCGTTGAAAAAAAAAATAGTTAATTACGAATGCGATAATTTATGCCGCGCGGTAATCGTTCGTCGCCGGCGCGAATCATTTTCACGCGACGCGCGCGCTCGCAGTTTTCGGCCAATCATTTGTTTAAAAATGAAAAACAAAACACAGCACGTTGTTTTAATTAATATCTGGTGGTTTATTGCCGTACGTCGGTTGCCGTAAAACGGCAAACGCAATAAAGTAATGGATGAGGAAAATCCCACGCCAACGTACCGCCGAATATCGCGGCTTGTCGAGCGTCTAAGCATCGCGTGCGTGGAACGCTCTGGCATCGTCGTGTTTTGTATATTTTTGTTTCGGGCCCTTCGATTTTTGATAACACTCGCCGCCCTCCAAGGCGCTCGCACAATAAAATTTCGACCTACCGAACGAAAATCCGACAAAATTGCGACGTTTCCCCGAATTACCGAGCGCGCGCGCGCGCGTCTAAAAACCAACAGAACCAATAAATCGACTTCGTATGCAAACAGAACGGCGGCGGCGGCCGCGGCAAGTGCTCGAAACTCGTATAATCAAACGGCCGCCCGCCAGGAGCCGCGTCCGCATCGACCGCGCCCTTTCGCGCGCGCGTCCCCGCATAAAAAATGAAAACACTCGCGCTGCGAACGGCGTCGATTCGACAGCGCGCAGCGAGAGAGTAAGTCGGTGCGAGCAGCGGAATGTTATGCGCACGATTGACTCACGGACGCGATAAAACGCCAGAGGTTTTTCGGCCGGGCGCGAACGCTGCCGCACGTGTCGAGTCGATGAACATTTCCGAACGGTCGCGAAAAAACTCGCTCCGATGTTTTGTGTTTCGCACACGCGCACACACACACACGTGCGATAACCGCTGCAGACTGCACCGAACTCTCGAAACCGTCCTGCAGCATCCTGCGCGAAACGTGTGCTTGAACAGTCTCACGCGATTCTTACGCTGGGTGCGCAGATTTTGCACCGTATTCGGCATCGGCTTTCTCCTCACTGTTCGAACGTTCGAACGTTTGTTAAAAACGCGATCAGCGAAGGATTTCGTTGCGACCAAATTCGAAGAGACGTCTTACTCGACACCGGCGATCTGGCGATTTAGTGACGATGCAACAGAAAGGAAGATTTCTAAAAAAAAACAGCAAAAAACGTACGCTCCAGCTCCGCATTTGCGCGCGTGAACTTATCGATTCGACATTACGGCACGTCGTAAACAAAAGCTTTACGGTCGCTCGTTCGCTTCGTGCACGTACCGCCCCGTCGCGAGCAGGGCGCGCGAAGCTCTTCTCGCACGTGTTGCGCACTCTTGAGCGTCGCGCCGCGAACGCGGACGTAATTAATCCGGCGTTATTGAATTATGCGCGAACGCGCGATGTTCATTATTCATTTCTTATATTTATTCATTATGCATGCGAGGCGCGCGCGCTCGTCTCCGTTAGGCGCGTCGTGCGACGCCACGACCACCGCCATGTGCATACATCATGCACGGCGGGATTAAAAAGAAAAAACAGCCGCCGCCCGATAAAAATCGAATTGCGACGCGCGGCGGCGGATAAGGCGAAGAGCAAAAAGGCGCGCCCCGCGCATGTGGGCCGCCCGTCGACGCCGACGCCGCTTGATGCCCGAGACGCTTTATTAATTGCGACTTGCGACGCAACTTAATGAGACGCATGCCACAGTCGGATGGGGGTATGAAAGAATGAACGTCGTGCTCGTTGTACAATTCTGTTTGTATTGTTAAACATTGTTCGCATTCGCGCCATGGGAGCGGGAAGTTGGAGCGAAAGCTGGCGGCAAATTTTTGCGTTAAACTTTTAGCATTACCACTATCCAGAGTGTACGCATGCGCGCGGCGGTAATTGAACGCGAGCGAGCGCACATTTCATGCAATAAACCGACACTCAACAACAAAGACGATTTCGAACGACACGACAAGTTTTATTGCTTAATTCGCGAGTGCGTTCCGGGACATAAACCGACTCGTCACATACTGAAGATGAATGATTGCTGCGAAAGTAGGAACGTCGGATGCCGGATGCGGGATATGGCGGGATGCGGCGGACGCGTCTGCGGGAAGTTTAATATGTCGGTTTTTCCGCGCCGTAGGGAAGCAGGAGGGTGCGCGCACATCGGCTGTCGGCGTAGAGTATGAGATAGTTGCTGACGTGATAGTTGATGAGCGCGTTAAGGTCCTGGAAGCATCGCTCGTGCGGCTTGGGCGTGCCGAGGGCGACGAGGTTGTCGCGCCGCCGACGGATCGGCAGGTGGTAGACGCGTCCGTCCTGCTGCACGCTGAGCGTGCCGACGGCGTCGGCGCGCGTCGACGGTCGCACGATGAAGGCGCCGCTCGGCGCCGTCGCCAGCAGCGCTTCCGCCGCCTCTCGGTTGACGTGGCGATAGGAGTCGTCGTCGCAGCCGGCGCGCGGCCGCTCTAAAACGTTCACACACAGATGACGGCGAGTGCGCGCGCGCGCGCTGCGTGCGCCCCACAAACCGTAGTCGCTGTCGGCGGCGTCTCCGTCGAAAATTGATTTATCGCCGCGCCGGCGATGAGGGGGGCGGCGGCGGCGTCGGCAGCAGCAGCAGCACATCGCGCGCATCTTGCGCGCGCCGACGGCGACGTCCTCGGCGACGCGCCGCGCCAGATTCCAGCACACTTGCAAACAGACGCCGAAAAACCAGCAACACATCGGCCGCGTTGTTTCGACGCGCTCATCAAATCGATCACTGTCGGCGGCGGCGGCGGCGGCGGCGGCTGCCCCGCCTCTGCGAGCGGGCGCGAATCAATCGGCTGTCGGTCGCGACACTGGCGACGCGCCGTTAACGCACGCTCGCATCGTTATTTTCCCGAGGCGCGCGCGCTGGAGATGCGCCCCGGCACCGACTGACGCCCGACGGATGCGCGCTCGAATTAATGCGCCGCGGCGCCGCGCTCGCGCGATACTCTGTCCGCGCGTCGGCGTCGCATCGACGGTCGTCGGTCGTGTCATTTGCACGGACGACGAGTGGGGCCGGCAGCGTTACCAGAAGGGCATAAATACGCGCGCGTCGGAGGTCGCTCTCCTGCATATGCATGTGGCATCCAGCACATCCGCGCACATCTGTCACCAGCGACGCGCGTCCGGTTATGCGGCGTTCAGGCTTAGGTGCGAACCCGGTCGACAATAATTAAACTCCGGCGAAACTTTGTCAATTCGACTTTTGCTCCGATAGCGCGCGCCCGCGTTCGGAAAGACTCGACGCGCAGCGGCGACGACGAAACGCCGTGAATTATTCAAGGATGTAATTCGAGCGTGGTACGGCTGCGGGCTGCTAGCTGTCGAACATTTTCGACCATTTCGTAGAAGACGTTCGCGATTCCGAGCGTGTTCTATTGACATTTAAAATGCGAGCGGGGCGAGGCGAAAGAATCGCGTCGGTATTTTGATCTGGCTCGCCCTTGGGCAAGTCGCCGTCTTTCAATTTCATCGTTCGTTTTCCGCGGCGCAGTTGCAGAAACGCTGCAGAAATGGCAATAACGCGCGGCGAAACATTCACATCTCCCGCCGCTTGCGGACGCGCGTCGGCGTGAAAATCGCGCGCGCGCGACGTCGCGCCTAACCTACGGGAAAACTAGCCGCCTCCTCGCACCCGCCGCCGCGCGTGCGAGCGCGACAATGAACGTCGAAAGAATCCCGTCCCGTACGATCGCGGCTCGCTTTTTGCGCGCAATTATCAACTCGGCGACCGCCGCCGCCGGGCGCAATCTCGCCACTCGACTCCGGCGCCGCGTGAAGTTCGCTCGCGCCACGCACGCCATTTGCGAGCAAAAGTTCATGACGTAATGGTCGGCTATTTATGTCACGCACACTACTACGTACGCCGGCGCGTGCACATTTGCGGCTCCCGCTGGACGTTGTGTAACGGTCGTTCGTGCACGTCGCGCCGCCCCCCCCCCCCCCCCCCCCCCCCCCCCCCCCCCCCCCCCCCCCCCCCCCCCCCCGC
>JAODGE020027418.1:0-10471 GCA_027574965.2 Ecitophya simulans
AAGCGCGCGCCAGTGAATAAAACAGTCGCGCGTTGTTATCGTTGCGGGTTGGCTACGACCCCGCGACGTTGAGTCTGGCTTAGTTGAGGCGACTTGGGTGTGATTAGCGCACTCGTTTGCACGTTGCGCAAGGGTGTGTCGAAAGCGTCGGAAACCATTGGAAATCCAATAAAATCTAGACTCTGAATATGTTTTTAAGGCGGCGACGAATTGTCTACATAAAAAGTTGTGAACGATTTAGTTTGTATAAACATTTTATCCATGAGTTTTAAATTGGCACTATTTTTTTAATTTAATGTTAATTTTGACCGACACGCCCAAAAATTTTTAAATCGTGTTTAGGCTCAATCGAAAGGTAATACAAAATTACATATGCACCAGTGTTTATCTGGGCGACAAATTGTCTGCATCACAAGTTACAGCCATTTCAGTCAATTTGCCATGTATTTTAAATGGACATGCGTTTTTTATTTTAAAGTCAATTTTGAGCGACACACCCGAAAAATTTCGAATTGTGCTTGAACGCAATACGACGAATTATCTGCGTAAGCGCGTGATAAGCGCTTGAAACTTTTTACATGTAAATTTTCCATAAGCGCCATCTATTGCTACCAGATCTAGAGCTAGATTCTCACCGCTCACTCCCGACGTTCCCAGCCAAGGAGGCGACATGCTGTTGCTTGCGCAACTAACTGTTGGCACGCGAACAATAGGCAGAGGGCGTGCGCGGCTGCATTTCGCTAAGTTAGGAGGATCGCGGATTGCGCAATCGCACATAGCTGAGCGATGGATGCGCGCGCGGGGCGCAGCGAGGATGACTAATCGCACGGAGGCGAATGGGTTCCGCGTGGGCCGGTTGCATAAGCGCACAAGCGACTTGCGTCGGCGGTCGGGAGGGTAGCGCACGCATATGGCGCCGTCCAGCTGTCATTAGACGCGAAACAAAGCCGATGGCGACCAATCGGCCGGCATGCGGCGCGCGCGCGCGCGCTGCTTTATTTACTTGAGACGCGTCCAAATGCCGCGCGGCGCGGCGCTAAATTTAGCGAGAATTGTGTCAAGTTCATCAAGGTTGCGGGCACTTGCCGGCGCGCCGAAAGGGTGCGCGCACGACCCCGTGGCAGCCGGCCGGCAGCTGGCCGCCGCGTCCCTCCGCGGGCGCGCTTATATCAGCGCCCCCGGCGCTCGACCGCTCGCCATTCGAGGGTAGCGCGCCGCCGAGCACGCTCCTCCGCGCTCTCCGCTCGCCCCACCACGCGGCAGCCGCGCGGCGGTGGTAGCAGGCAAACGCGAGCGGCGCGACGCGCGCTTCTTCAGTCTGCAACCGACCGCCGACGACGTTGGACGCGTCGCGCTCGCACACACCGCACGCGCACCGTTGCGAATCCGTCGCCTCTTCCTTGCAGCGGCGCCGACCAGTGGATTATCCAGTGCTTCGGGCTGTTGTGTGTGCCATTCGTCCAGAAGTGCAGTGCAGTGCCGGGGGCGGATGACCAGCGGCCAACCGAGGGCACGTGGCTTATGGCTTTGACGTAACGGCGCCTGTTCGCGAAAAGTCGCTCGAGTCCGCCATCATGTCCGGGACGACGCTGGCCGCGCTGCTCTGCGTCCTCCTCGCGCTGTCCCAGCAGGTACGTACGACCGGGACGACGGGCGCCGCCGCCGTGCTGACGACGCGCCCGCCGCCTTGCAGGTCCACTCGTCGGGCGTGTTCGAGCTGCGCCTGCTGTCCTTCGCCAACGCCGAGGGCAGGGACGACGCCGGCGGCTGCTGCAGCGGCGCGCCCTTCGACCCCGCCGACGCCGAGTCGGCGTGTCCGGAGCGCTGCGTGCCGCGCTTCCGCGTCTGCCTCAAGGAGTTCCAGACGAACATCGACACCAAGTCGCCGTGCACCTTCGGCGACGTGATCACCGCCACCCCCGAGGACGGCTTCTCGCATCCCATTCGCTTTCCGTTCCCGTTCACGTGGCCGGTAAGTTGTCGCGCGCGCGGCTGTGAAACGCGAACGAGCAGGTATGCCCGCCGTCGCTCATTTGTATGAGCCGGACGAGAGCGCACGTGAGAGCCCGGCGTACGCGCGAGAGCCGTGGGAAACGGATCGCCGCCGAATTCCATTAATTAATATTAGAACGGCGCGGCTCGATCGCGACCAGAACCGATTATTGCTCAGCCGTTATCATCCCTAGACACTCGGCGTTACGATTCGCGCCCGCGCATGCGCGATTCCGCAAAATTCGAAAGCGTAACTTATTGTAACGCATTATGTAAATATTCGCGCATCGTCGACGTGCATCAGCGGAACGCGACGGATCGGCCGTCCATCGATTGAAGGAAAGAAACGAAAAAAGCAACGAAAAAGGAAGAACAGCAAAAAAGGGAAGGCGGTTTCGAAATGTTATTTTCCCACAATTTCGAGCGCAGTAACAAGAAGCACGATGCGCCGCGTCGAGGTGAGGTACCCGCCGCCGACCGGTTTTATTATTGTTCGCCGGCTATCGCGTCTTCTCGCTTCGCGCTCGCGTGAGTAAGACGTCGACGCGTTTTGCTTCATAACCAAGTGCTCACTTACTCGCGTTTTATGCGCCGCGCGAGCTTAATTAAAACTCCGCGCCGATTAAATAAATAATCGCGGCCGCGGCGAAGACACAATGCACGCAGAAAGACGTACAGACGACGGCGCTAACGTTAACTTTGAGGACACCGTCTAACATCCTCGTGGTGTTTCGAAAGTCCCCTCGCATTAATTGGCGCTCTTTTCTTCTGTATTTTTAGAACACATTTTCGCTGATCGTCGAAGCGTGGCACGGAAATCTTACGTCAACAGAAGGTGAGTTTCGTTTTTTTCGTTATGCACCGACTTTCTTCGACACCGCAATATTTCCAACGTCCTCGTTCGAGAGAAGTCGAATTCCGCGCGTTGTTTATAACAATGCGTGGTCGGGACCCTCTTCGCGCCATCTTAGAAATGCGTTACGCAAAAGCGCGCCCGGGGAACAGCTGTGAATCGGACACAATGGAAGTGTCGCCGAAGTTAGCCAAGACGCATCGGTGCGCCTTGAACGCTTACGCCGGAACGGTTTTCGCGGAAAGTCATTGACGGCTCTGACTCGAGGGCGCTATACCTGTGGGGCGCGATTATTTTCTAGGGCGATTTCTCGCAACATCTGCTCGCCAAGATGGTTTCGCAAGTTTTCCGCGCCGACCTGGGTTGCGTCACATATTTGGCATTATCGGCGCGCGCGACTGTCAATATTGATGTTTGCCCATCGGCGTTTCTCGTTACGCTAACGTCGTCTAATTGCGCGCTGGCGCAAAACGCGCGGCGTCGGCCGAGCGCAGTGCGAGGGGGGTCGACGGGGGTCGGGTGATCGAAAACAAGGGAGCGCGCTGAAAAGCCAGGTGCGACGTAGTTTTTAACGGAGCCTCGCCCTTATGTCCGCGCATCAGGGCGCAACGTCCGACGAACGTTAGACGTTCTCTTATCTCGGCGCGACGCACGCGCGCACGTGGCCTTCGTTTGTCGTTGCGCCCCACGTGCGCGCGCGAAATCCGCCCGACGTGTTTGCTTACACGCCGGCGCGATATTGTTTACGCCCGCGTCACCGACGCTCCCGGCCCGCTATTAATAATTAAAAAGGAGCTAATAAATGCGCGGCCCGCGCGAGAGCAGCCGCGCCTAATTGGACGTCTTCACACGTCGCGCTTCCACGCGAAACAATGCGCGGCCCGAGCGCGTCGAAAGGTTATGGCCGGTCCGTGCCCGGTTCGGGGTTAGACTGCGAAGCGACACTCGGATCGACACATGGCGCGCGCGTTGCGTGCCGTGATACAGACCATCAGCCCGGAAGTCCTTCGAGAAGGCGTCCCCCTCGCCGACCATCTCGGTCGCCGTATCTGCTTCCGCCGCGTCTGGCGCGCTTGTCCTTCGCGTGTCCTTGGCGGTGTTCCAATTCGCCGGAGCCTGGGAAGAAACGAAAACGGAGCGCGGGCATAGTGGTAAAGGTGTTGCGCCGGATACAGCTGCCTCCTTTGGATAAAACCCGACCGCAGGTGCGCGTCGCTCTTGTTTCAGCGTCGCCTTTTAACAGCGCGCGTTCGACATTTCCATATTTACTACCTCATACTGGTACCAGCGACCGACCGGTCGCCGCGGGCGTGTGCGCGCGCGCTAATCCGACGCGCCTCTTATCATTGCAGTGCTGATATCGCGCATGACCGAGAGCAGCTCGCTGGCGATCGGCAAGAACTGGACGCATTACGAGCACAGGGCCAGACACTCGACGCTGCGCTTCGAGTACCGGGCGACCTGCGACGACCACTACTACGGCAAAGGCTGCGAGAACTTCTGCCGGCCGCGCGACGACAACTTCGGCCACTACACCTGCTCGCCGAGCGGCGAGCGCGTCTGCCACGACGGCTGGAAGGACCAATATTGTGCCACGCGTGAGTTGACGACTTTCGCGCGGCGTCGATCTGGGTTATGTCATGCGTCGTCGCTGCCGAAAATTCGCGCGCGGAACGCCATTGTTCGCGCACCGCTCGGATTGCGCGCGTAATTGACGAGGCGCGCGCGGGCCGCAGCCGCATCGCGAAGAAGTGCGCCGCGCGTCGAGAGACGCGCTCGCCGCGCGTCTTCCCACGATGCCGAGGCACGCCGGCCGTCGGTTTGTGTGTTGGTTGGTGCGTCGGTGCCCATCGACGTCGCATCGGATAACGCGCGCGCCGCGTCTTCATTCATCCTCGGCCGGCCGCCGACGCTCGATTCTCTCAACTCCGACCTATCGGACGCCGCGCTTATCCGCACCATCTCTCTCGAGCTATTTATATATTAATTATATATTATCTAATTATGAGCGTGGCGCGCCTCGCGAGGCTCGTCCTTTGTCTGCGGCGCGGATATGACATGCCCGGCGTCGGTGCGTGCGACGCGCGTTACTAATGCCTCTTGTTGTTGTTGTTGCTTGCAGCGATCTGCCTACCTGGATGCGATCTCGAGCGCGGAGGCTGCACCAGGCCGTTCGAGTGCACGTAAGTTGCTCGCGTTTCTTCGCCGCGCGCACGAACGACAAATATCCTGCCCGGCTAATTGCCGTTTCCGGTCGGGGCGCGTTCGTGCCGCGCGTCAATTTTAACTTGTTCGCCGCAAAAAAGCGTCCCGTCGCCGACGCTCTATAATTACGGCCCGACAGCGGGGATGTTGCCGAATTACGGTACATTAAATGCGCCCGACTCGCCCGATCGTTTCATTACGACTGGTCGGGCTAGGGATGTCGAAAATACATCGATATATCGATCTTTTATTTTTGTTTGGACGATATTTTATTTTTCGATATATCGATATTTTATTTTTCTTTGGACGATATTTTATTTTTTGATATATCGATATTTTATTTTTGTTTGGACGATATTTTATTTTTCGATATATCGATATTTTATTTTTGTTTGGACGATTTTTATTTTTCGATATATCGATATTAAATTTGGACTATCGAAACCGTACGAAAGTCGATATATAAATATTAATAAATATTATACTGGGATACAATAAATCTATTTTTGACAATTTCATATTCTATTCAAAATCAAGCGCAATATATCGATATTTTTTTCAAATTAATCTTATATCGATAACGATATTTCCAAAATATATCGATACTTTTTCGGATTTTCAACATCCCTAGGGCGGATACGGCCGTAATTTTAAAGAAGTTAGATGGCGACATAGCCGGACGATGCGTGCGCGGTGGTCAAGCGAAAGTATCCGCGAGTGCGTCCGTCCGTCCGTCGGCGCAGCGCGCGCCAGCTCGTCGCTGGATGCGCGCGGATTGGGCCGGCGACCCGCAGGTAACCTTTCCTTGACCTGCATTCATGCCACCGGGCAGCGTGGGAACCGCATCTCGGTGGGCGTGCTGCGCGCGCGCGGCCCCCACCGCGCGCGCGAGAGAGACGAACGCGGCCCGGTCGCGGATGCTCCGCGCGCGCGGTGTCGTACCCGATGCGCAAGTCAATGAGCGCGACCGACTCGTTTCCCAGATTCACGCGCGCATGCTTGGAATACGTGCGGGCCCCGCGTGCCGACGTGGGAGCCGGCGCGCTCCCGCCGAATGTCCACGCCGGTCCCTCATTGAGGTCTGCTTTCGTCGCGTTGCAGGTGCAAGTCGGGCTGGGAGGGCGAGCTGTGCAACCAGTGCCAGCGCTATCCCGGATGCGTGCACGGCACGTGCGAGGCGCGCTGGGAGTGCCTGTGCGAGGAGGGCTGGGGCGGGCTGTTCTGCAACCAGGACCTCAACTTCTGCACCAACCACAAGCCCTGTCGCAACGGCGGCACCTGCTTCAACACCGGCCAGGGCAGCTACACCTGCCAGTGTCCCGAAGGATTCACCGGCACCGAGTGCGAGATCCTCGCCAACGACTGCTTCAAGACGCCCTGTCTGAACGGCGGCACCTGCGGCCGCCCGGCCAACTCCTCCTACCACCAGTGCATGTGCCCGCGCGGCCATCGCGGCTTCCTCTGCGAGGAGTCGTCGCGCACGTGCCAGGACGATCCGTGCAAGAACGCCGGCGCGTGCGTCGACGCCGACGACGGCTACCAGTGCGTCTGCAAGCCGGGCTACAGCGGCGCCGACTGCGAGCACCAGGTCGACGACTGCAACCCCAACCCCTGCCGCAACGGCGGCACCTGCGCGGAGGCGGGCGCCGGCGGCGTGCGCTGCGCCTGCCCGGCGGGCTTCACCGGCGAGCAGTGCGAGACGAACATCGACGACTGCAAGGACGCGCCGTGCACGAACGGCGGCACGTGCGTGGACGAGATCGCCGGCTTCCGCTGCGTCTGCGTGCCGGGCTTCGTCGGCCAGCTGTGCGGCGACCGCGTGAACTACTGCCTCACCAAACCGTGCGCGAACGGCGGCACGTGCGAGCGCCGCACCAACGACTTCATGTGCAAGTGCGCGCCGGGCTTCGCCGGCAAGGACTGCAGCATCGAGATCAACGAGTGCGAGTCGCAGCCGTGCCAGAACGGCGGCGCGTGCGTGAACCGCCTCCACGGCTTCGAGTGCAAGTGCACGCCGGGCTTCAACGGGCGCGCCTGCGAGGAGATCGCCACCAGCGTCGCGCCGAGCGCGCGCGTCTCCTCCGAGTCGACGCTGTCCACCGAGCACGTCGTCGTCATCGCGACGGTGTCGACGTTCGTGCCGCTGCTGGTGCTGGTGGCGGTCGGCGTGCTCGTCTGCCTCAAGCAGCGCCGCAAGCGCGAGAAGGCGAAGGCCGACGAGGAGGCGCGCCTGCAGAACGAGCAGAACACCGCGCACAGCAGCTTCACGAAGCGCGGCGCGACGATCGCGCCCGACGCGCACATGATCAAGAACTCCTGGGGCAAGTGCACGAACGTGCTGAGCGCGCCCGACGAGTGCAACGCGTCGGCGAACCACGCCGACGACGCCTTCCCCAAGTCCAGTCTGCACATCGACGGCCGGTCGGTGTACACGCTGCAGCGGTCGCGCTCGCAGAAGCAGCTCAACACCGAGCTGGGCGGCCCTCGGGCGTCGTCGGCGCTCCTCGCGGCGAAGCTGCACGAGCCCGACTTCGATCATGTCAAGCGTTTGTCTGTGATGTCCAATACCTCGGCAGTGTGCGGGGCCAACAGGTAGGCGTCGCCGCCCCCAATCGCTCGGGGCGCAACGTCGCAACCGCGTCTGAACGGCCGCCCCTTTGTTGCAGCTGCAGCGATCCCGCGCTGCTCAAGCGGCCAGTAGAGAAGGACGTCAACGGAGGCGTCTACGTCATCGGAGAGCACTTCCACCACAGTCCCAACGTGCTGGCGGACGCGCTCTTCGCCACCGAGGTCTAGGTCTAGCCCCGATAGCATAATAACCCCCCCTACCCTAAGCCCCCCACCCGCCAAGGACTGAACGACGCGGCCATCCAGCGCTGGCGTGCCCTCGACTTTGTAAAAAACCTATTTAAGTAAATATTCGGCCACGTACGCAAGACTGACCTTTGTACATTTACTAATTTATTGGAGCCACGCGCACACCGAACACGTGGTCGCTCTCTGCGTGCGCCGGGTGTTTGTGCGTCCTTTGAGTGTTTTGTTTGTGTCAAAACGGTATTTATATTTTGCAAATTGTATATGTATATTAGATAATGTATTTATATTAAGACGTGTGTGAAGACGACGACGACGACGACGACCCCCAGGACTGACGACGCCCCCGCCCCGCGAACAATTTTCGGTGCCAAAAAAAGAAAACGCCGCGCGATCGCGCCGCTTCCGACGACGCCACCAACCCAGTGAAGGCCGACCGGTTCTCGGCGTTAATTGATTCGCTCGCCGTGTTCATAGTGTAAATATTAGTCGTGTAAGCCGATGCCCCGAGAGAGTCGCAGGGCTCTCCTCTCCGTGGCGCGCTCGCCGTTCTTGTTGTGTTTTGCCTTCGTCGCGACCGAATCAATTGACCGGACAGCGGCGGTTAATTAACCAAAGATAAATTGTAAAGCTCACGGCGTCGCCGGAAGCTTCTGCGCTCGCACCGACCGACGACGCACCATTGTGATTTAGGAATCGAGCCGGACGGCCAGATCGACGCCTCGCGCTCGCGACGTCTCTCTCTCTCCCTCTCTCTCGCGCGCGATCAAGCCGGACGCCCCGGCCGGGAATCCGCTCTGTCACTCTGCGCATCATGTGTATATTAACGTACGATAATTTTTCTACAAAGAAATAAGTTCCTGCATTTGTATAACTAAGTCATTGTGAAAAAAACAAAACAAACAAAAAAATACTAATGATAACGACGCCGTGTGCGGAAGAGCCGCGCGCGAAAATGTGACGAAAATGTTGCTGGGCACGTCGCCTCCGCCGCCCTCCGCGACATTTTTGAGCGCGCTCGACTTTCCCGGACGCTCCGCACCCGAGATTGCCTCAAGCGTCGCGACGACGACGCCGCGGCTTGGCGCAACCTCAGCATGTACTTAATCGAACTAATGAAGAAATTATGTGATTTTTGTACATTTAACTTAATATTACGTCGACGCCCCTTTTGTAATTCGATGCGGAAAAGCAGCCCTTCCTTCATTACACACACTGGATGAGATGTGTTCATTGTTAAATATTTAATTTATTTATTTTTATATCTATTAAATATACGATTACTACTCGACACACAATTTTTCTTTGATTTTCTTTTTCTGTTGAGAATACTCGAAAAAAAAAAACAACAATAAATGCGTTTTCATTTTCTCACACTCGCACGAGAAAGAGACAGGAACACCGCGGCCCCGTATGATTTGTTATAATGTAACTGTTGCGCGGCTAGAAAGGAGGAAGCGGAGCATCAAACACTATGCCTTCGACTTCCCATTATTTCGCCTTAATACGCGCATTAGCGTCGCGCCGTACGGATTCTTAATTATCCATTAATTAGTTTAATTGGCGCCGCGTTTCTTTCGCTTCTACGCATATTCATACCGCCGGAACGATGTTCCTACGAACGGCGCGCGGCGCGAGCGCCGCTCTCGTCTCGTTCTCGCTCTCCGCGCGCCTGCCGCAACAACAATCGGCCGCGTTTGCACCATCATCAAATATTCATTTGCGAGATGCGGATGCGATGTTAACACGTCGTAGACGTCATTATAGCGTTGCAACTTGTCCGTTTCCGCTCGAAAACTCGATTGGCGTGTAATGAAGGACTGGGCTGCGCGCGCACGCGAAGCTGAGAGAGGCTTATCGACTTTGTGTTGCGATATATTGATGTTCGGGCGACGCCTCGCCTTCTTCTTCTTCCTTTTTTTTCATTTTGTAACATAACGTGTACATTTCTCTAGCGTGTAAACACATTACTGTCAATATTAGTTTAGGTATTGTTTCCTTATGAATTATTCTTTAGAGAAACGGCTGTATTGTTCCTCGAACGAATAATATATTTTCAAGTTAATTAAATTTCGTTGTAAAAATACATTGTGTGCTTATTCTCAACTTGGCATAACCTCATTCATTGTTTTGTCCGAAATGTTTGCGTTGTTTGGTTACAACGCAAACGTTTTCAAGACCTAATTTACAACCTATAATTGACGACGTTAACCTCATATTCCGAAATTTACAAACTCATAATCAGCTGTGTTCATTATAACATAATTAGTTAGGTGTAAGATGTAAAAAAATACTTTGAACATAGTTTCACAAACTGAACGTATCGTCCTAAAGATATGATTATTAACACACTCTGGAACACTCTGTAAGAACTACAACAGTATGAAGCAAAATTATAGCTTTACACCCACCCTCAAAGGTTGCGGATTTAAATTTCGTTGTAAAAATACATTGTGTGCTTATTCTCAACTTGGCATAACCTCATTCATTGTTTTGTCCGAAATGTTTGCGTTGTTTGGTTACAACGCAAACGATTTCAAGACCTAATTTACAACCTATAATTGACGACTTTAACCTCACATTCCGAAATTTACAAACTCATAATCA
>JAODGE020027421.1:0-13289 GCA_027574965.2 Ecitophya simulans
TCGAAGACCACAGTGTCGAAACGATTTGGTTGTACCCGCTACGGTTCGAACATTTCAACGAGAAGCTGGAACATGCCGAGATGAAAAATAACGGCCACACAGGTAATTAATTGAACAATATTGTTACGGACGTCGCACGCCTTGTAACATCTTGCTAAGCGAACTTCTCACCGCACATCTTAATAATCCATCGCCCCTGCTAAGTAATTAAAGTTAATACAACTCACAGATGTGTGCAAAGACTATACGAATTAGTGTCAAGTGAAAAATGCGGCGCTTCTAACCACACTCGAGTTTTTTTTGCGAATTTACGATTGCCTTCTATACACATAGGCGGGTGATTGGATAAGTGATTGGAAGAAGGAAACTTGCTAGCGTCGAATGTCGTCTCAAATAAATTCGCGGATTGAGTTATATGATTGATGTAATTTTTTTCTGTGTAAAAACGGTTTTGTGCGCAAATCATTCAAAAGCGTCGTTGCCAGCTTTGATATTAAAAACTCAATAAAAATCTATTCCGTAAATGTTAAAATACATGGCAATTTCTGCGAATCACGTGTGAGTTACTCGTGCAGCAGGCGTTAATCGACCGTAATAACAGTTTATAAACTAAATATAACTGTTCATAAATATCGCATATCGTGATCGGGTTTACCTACATTTGATGTGACACATAGCGCTGAGAGTAATTGTTGTTTGTTTAATGCAGTCGTTTTGACGATGAAAACCAAGCATGCCAACAAGGTACCGACAATATCTGGCGGGCCGCTAATTGGCAAATACGAATTTGCACAATTACACTTTCATTGGGGTTCTCACGATTCGGAAGGCTCGGAGAACACAATTAACAATAGCAGGTGAGTGCGCCAGAGAGCAGGCTGAGTGAATGTACACACTGCAAACGATGCTGGCCAATAAAAAGCAAATAAAGGAACTCATCAATTGTTTTATTTCAGCTTTCCTATGGAGCTGCACATGGTGTTCTACCAGAAAGCGTACGGCAGCTTCGAGAACGCCGTAGAGCATCCCGACGGTCTAACCGTGCTGGCGTTTCTGTTTTCGGTGCGTATCTCAGACCGCTTTTTATGTACTCGTATCTCCTGGATACTTACTGCTTGTACTTTCAGAACTCGGATATACCAAATAAGCACTACGAGCCGCTGACGGAAGTGTTGCCGCACTTGGAATTCGTGAGTTCGTCACGTGCGTTGAAAACTGTGCCGACATTGGACGCACTGACGATGAAGAATCGCAGCGTTTATTACACGTACGGCGGGTCATTAACAACGCCGCCGTGCTCCGAAGTCGTCACGTGGATCGAATTCAAAAATACTGTACCCATGGCGCACTCGCAGGTATTTATAGCTCTCGATGCCGCAGAAGCTTATCTGCGATCCGCATGTTATGCTCATATTTGTGATTATTTAGATTGAGGCGTTCAGGCACTTGAAAGACGATCATGGAAATTTGATGTCTCACAACTTCCGTCCGACGCAACCACTGTATGGCCGACTCATTCGGATGGTGTATGACGACAAGACGCATTATTATTCGGTGCAGAATGAGTATGAAAAATCGAGCGGAACTGTGCGACGAATTCATTACTGCAGTATTCTTATTGTGATGGTATTTTACGTGCTCAATAGATATTTTAGAATATGAAATTTTCTTCAACTGTGATATTATGCTTTCTTCTATTGTATTGTCATATTTTATTAAAAATTTGTGCGAAGTTGTTCGAAAACCTCAATTGCGTCATAGTGAGAAATAACAAATTTCGCGGCAACAAAGTATGGGCACTGGAATGATGGATACTGAAACTCGGGAAAGTAAACATTTTGTTCCATTGTTAGTTTAGTGCGGGATCACATTAATCAACTCCTTCTAACTCTTGCAAAAATATTATAACTAGATATCTTTAAAATAAAACATAATTGGAATTTAATAATTATCTGTAAACAAGAAGTTTATAATTCTTTATTGACATAGATATTATTTCACATTGGGTTCATATAGCACTAGATATGTGCTTTCTTTGTGTTCTCATCCTTGGAGATGGCCGAGTATTACGTTTCATTAATATGGAAGGTTCACTATCAGACAACTACAATCAAATCGATATTTTTTTCTTGTATAATTAAAATATTTATGTAAAAGTACCTTATAACCAAGAGCCCTGAATTTCGAGATTATATTAATTTCTTCTGTAGTATTGCCGTTAATAAGGGGATAAATGGCGAGATAACGATCAGAATCGGAATCATCTACAAAAAGAAAAGTTGAGTTTACTCAGATCATAATATTGTAAACTTTGCATACAATGGACGTTTGTCAAATAATATACGTTTTTCTCTTTTAGACGACATCTCGCATTTTCGTATGGTTTTAATTCGTGTAACTTCAACAGATTGCCATCACAGTCGCAAAGATCAAGTTGTACTAGAAATAAGCAACAGTTAAATGAAATGGATTGAATAAGTATTCATTTCTATACTGTTCTTTTCGATTTCAAGTGTCTCTTGAATGTAATCGATCAATATACGAACGCAACAGTCCGGGTTAACCATCAGCGAGTCATTTTCTAATTGTTGTATCTTCAGTGCCAACTTGCGGCGAGGTTTCGAAAAAACCGGGGCGCTCATTTTCACGGTAGGTTTCTTATCGGACTTGTGTGATACCGGTTCATCAGTGGATGTTGCAAAGTCAGGGAGCATAACATACTGAGACCCTTCCACGTCTTCCAAATCCATTGATTTTTTATATTGTTTTATTAAATTGAAGCATATATCATTAACGACTTGATTTGTTAGCGAGAAAGATTCCTCTGCACCGTCTGGATCTGCGCTTGATTTACTTTCTAGCAATGCACGAAGGTTTGAATCGTCACTACGCATTTTTAATCTGCCCTTGCGACACATGCTTTCAGTGGAGATTGCTGTACCTGGACTTCGCACAGCGTAGAGAAGATGGCCTGTAAAAGTATCGAGAATATATAATAAGCTAAGAGTAGTTACTGGTGGATTATACTCGAATATTTTATATAACATAACATGATGAACAATAACGTCAGAAAATTAAACGTGAAAACTGAGGATTGGCACGTTTATCGATTGTCAGATTTGAACGTATTGGTTTACAAAAACAAAAAAATAGGTCAAATATATTTATTATAAAAATAACTGATGTTTATAAAAAGTATAAGTTCCAGATGTTATAAATCATTGGATACAGAAGATTTTCTTGCACTTAAAGTTAAGTTATTTAATTTTAAGTTCTTGCCTTTTGTGATGACTGATTGAGTTGATTTGTATTTCTGTTTAAATAAAAATAAATAATTAGTCTTAAATTATACAAGCACTGTTATTACCCATGTCTTAATTACATTTACAATTAGATATATTTTTTCGTATAATTCCGACTCTTCTTTATTATCTCGCCCAAACATCGGCTCCAAACTCTTGAATGAACCGTCATCGTTCACTAAAAATTAATAAAGTAGTAACTGTGCTAGAACAAGATAAAAATAGTACGTGTGTATTCAACGACGTAGTAAGTTTTGCGATCTTTCAAAATGTTCACTCCAGAATCACATTTATTGTAATCAAAAAGTCGCAGCATGTTCCCATGCTCATCACACAAATCCAAGAGAGCACCCGAGGCTTAAAAATCAATTCACATGACATTAATGAATTGCAATAAAGTATCTATATGTATCTATATCTCTATATATATCTATATAGTACCTTTTTCAATATTCAATTGGAAGTAAATGTAGTCCATTATGATTTGCACGTAACAATCTGGATTAATCATTAAAGATGTATTTGGCTCATCTTGTTCGTTATCATATGGCGTGTGTTTATGGCTTTTTGGTGATTTTGGTGTAATCAATTTTGATCTTCTTTTGGATATTTTACGTTTTATGGCATCATCGCTGTCGCGAGCTTTCACGACTGAGGTGACTTCCTCCAAACTCGAGTTGTTTTCTTGTACGCCTGAAACAGACAGACCCCCCAATGCAAATGGTTCCATTTCTTGCGAAATATATTTGTTTATCATTTCAAATGATTTTTGCAACGCCAACTGGCCGGTCTGGGTTCGAGGCGCCAAGTCAGCTTCGCTGACGTTTTTCATTAGGCTGGACGTGGTAGATGTTATTATAACGCGCTCAATGGCCGATGCAAACTGAATTTTGTGACGAACTGGTAATTTGGACGGACGTTCTTCTCCAAAACGTTGCATATGACTGATAGCGCTCTCTGAAAGACACATAATAATATGCCCATTATGGTCTCATACAATCAATATCAACTTCCAGCTTACCACTGTATTTTATATAACAGAACATTTTTGATATTGATGTATATGATAAGATGACAAACTAATGTCAAAAAATTATATGTCTTAATTGATAAGTAATATATTGACTTATTGTTAGAAACAATACCCACTTACAATTAGTTCCATCGATAAGTAATTGGTTTCCAACAATTTTGTTTAAACTACTGCAAGACTGCACTGCACAATACCACGTAAAAAATTAGAGTGATACTACTAACACCAATCTCATTACACTTCGAAAATCTTAAATACTCTCACTACATATTATTTTTCAGTCAATTTGTAAAATTGTGTTACTCTTTTGTACCGGCATACCTCCCAACTTTACTCTACGGCATATATTGCAAGAGTTTTCGATACTTTTAATATTATAGATGCACAACAACAACCATAAAAAACGTTATTAAACCATAGGCACTTTTAAATATATTTATTTTTTATTTCTGCAATTCTATTATTACTTCTTTATTGAAATTAATTTAACGTTACTTCACATGCTTTCCTACCACCTTGGCGACGACTTAAGTTTCTACATTTTGTAACAGCACGATTCTTTGAAGGTAATTCTCGTCTATTCGATTTGAAAACGCAATCACGCCTTTAATTTCGATTGAAATGTTTCAATCTTTGTCGCCGACCATGAAGATATTTGATAATGCGTTATATATACAGTGGTAAATGGCAGATTTAATTAATGGATTTTGGCTGCTCAAACAGTGATTTACGTTCTACGAGTTTTTTTTTTGTGTTAAACATGGATGAAGATAAGAAAGAACACGCAGCGTCGTTGTATTTTCTTTTATCCATAATCCGTACTGCTGTAAAGTAAATTTAATTAATTAGTACGTTCAATCAATTGATGTAGTTTTTCAAAATGGCAATCAGAGACCATTGCAATTGTCTGCGAGAAAGTGTCTCCAGAGAGTTAAATGACAATATGTCTGTTTTACGACGGTCTGTATCGATTTTGAAATGGTTCAATGCTACAAAATAAGACCTATTTGTTTCCTAACAAACATCAGCCAAGATTTTTTGTTTTTCGGCGGCGGGATTCTTCAAGAGTGACTTTACAACTCTTTACAACTTTATACTTTTATTAATCTTTCTATAAAATACGTTATAGTTATTGCACAGTATTCTGCAAATAAATTGCAAAAGCAACTAACACCTGGAGTTAAATAAATAATTTGATTAATAAATTGGGGGACGCCTGTTTGTTTGTACTAGACGATGCTCCTGTTACCGAGCAACGATTACTCACCCCAAATGTGTGAAAACTTCATAATACAAACACGAAACTGTCAGAAGACTGGCAGTGACTGTGAAGTAGCTACGTAGTGCAATTAATAATTAATTTTAGTGCAATATTTAATCATTTTTGAGTGAAGTCTTTGAGAAAATAAACCACTATGGACTGGAAATATATCTTATCAATGGCGCAAACTGCAGACGATCTAAATGAAAGTAAAAAAGACGAACTACTTAATACGATTGCCTGGCACGATTTTTCTATAGAAAAATTTGATGCAAAGAAGAACGCGGCTTTGTTGCGCCTATGCCAGGAGATAATGAAATACAAGTCCGAGCAGGTGGAAGCTCTTCTGGCAGAGCTGGATGATGTGGCCGTAAAGCAAGCTGCGGAAGAAGCTAAAATACGAGAATCTGATGAGATAAGCAGTCGGTCTAAAAAGTCTCTAGATAGTGATGGTATTATACGCTATATTTTCTTTTGCATGATTGAATTGTTCATTAAAACTGCTCACTTTTTATGCGAAACGCGATACACAAGAGCAAGATATCCGATTTCGCGAACTGAAGGCGAAGTATCGCAAGCTGCAGAAACATATCGATTCGAGTAATGAGGAAAATGAACAACTCAAACAGAAAGTGGAGATGTTACAACAGGAGCGCGTTTATTTGCAGAAGGAATTGCGCAAAGCTCACCAGCGTGACGACAGCGCTTCAGATATTTCGGAAACGGTCAAAGATCAACAACGCAATTTAATGGATACTGTCCAACAGAAAAATGCACAAATATCACAATTACTCACCGACATAGAGGTACTATTAACAAAACTAATAACGTTTTGCATTAAAATGTATGTCCGTAGAATGCCGAGAGTGATAATTTGCAACTACGAGCGCAATTATCATCTTTGAGGGATGACATCACTGACGCCACTGAGAAAATAGAATCATTAGTGAATGACAATCAATTTTTACGATTACAAATCGACGAAACGAAGCAGTCTCACTCCAAAATGCAAGCCGCGACTGGCAGTTACAAAACTCAAGTGGACGATTTGATCAAGGAGAAAGAACTGCGAGAAGTCGAGTTCCAGCAGTTCGCGGGCGAGATCGATGCACGCATTGAAGACTGGAAGGTATTAATGTTCAAATTAATATTAATGAGTTCTCCGAACCGTGTTCTCCATTCCAGCGCGTGCTTGAAGCGAAAAACAAAGAAATCGATCAATTAAAGTCCAGAACAAATCACACGTCGGTTGTCCGTTTACCGAGTTCCGGAAGCTCGGTCTCCTCCCTGCCCATTGATGAGACACAGGTGAGTGTGATGCAAAAAGCTCTTGACGAACGCGAAGAAAGCATCATACGTTTGCAAAATCAATTGGAGAAGGCTACGAAAGAAATGCTCAAGTCTACTCAAATACTGAAACAAGTCACGAAAGACCGAGACGCATATAACAAAAAATGTGAGAAAATGAATGCCATGAGCAAAGACTTGAAGAAACAATTGAAGGCTGCTCATCAACGTAGTCAAGATCTAGCTGAAGAGGTTCAATATCAATGCAGGATAATCAAAGAGAAAAGCAACGATGTACGTATTTTATTTATTCATAAAAATACGATGTATTGATGGTTTTCTTTGTTGCAGATAACTAAAATTATAAAAGAGATTGAAAATCCTGATATAGAAAAACTGCTGAAAGAGGTTGAGCACATTAAATCGGAAAAGAGGCTCAAAGAAAAGAAAGTTTCTGATTTAGTAAGGAGTTATAATAAATTAAAAAGTATGGCGGATAATTATGAAAAAGAAAATTCTTCTTTAAGGTAACATTTGAATAAAATACAACAATGAATAAATAGTCATTTGCTTTTAATTTGCACAGAGATCGGCTGGGTTTAACTGAAGACGACTTTGTAAACACGAATATTCTTTCTCACCAGCAAAAACGCAATAAAAAAGTGTTTGATGTCCTGAAGCATAAATTAGAAATATGCGAAGAAGAAAAGCTTCAATATCGAATAGAAGTTCAGAAAATGTCCAAAGTTATATCCAATCTAAGCGATCAATTGCTCGATTTGGGCGAAGCTCCAATCATTGAAGGACGGGAAATAAACGTGTCACAATTGCGTTCAACGACCGAGGAGGATAAAGCAGATGTGAGTGATGCAGGGAAGTCCGAATATAACGCATTGCTCGAAGAGAACGATGCGCTTAGGAAAGGATTACACGAGATCCTCGCAAGTATCCAAACGAAACAAGGTATAACCAATAAGTGCTTTAATTTTTAGTTGTTCGGCATTAAAAGAAAGTTTACGTTTTGATTGTTTAGAGACATCACCGAGAGAAATCAGATCGGAGACATTGGAGAGCCTTTTGAGAGCGTTAGATGCAAAGCACATTTCCGGGTGGTATCATCCGGCGATGCGCTTGCAGGCGGAAGTGCACACTTTACAAGGAAGCAACACAGCTCTCAGAGATCAATTGCGACTTACAAGGTATTCATGTTTTGATAAAAACCCTTGCCTCATCTATACTTACTTACTTTGTTTCTTTGCAGAGAAGAATTGGACTTTTACAAAGAAAAAGCGTCTCATACAATTGCAGTAGATGCGAACTTCAATTCTTCGAATGCTGCCGCAATTGCCAACCTAAACAATCACCTAATAAACGTCCTGAAGAACTATGGCGCAGGAGTCGATGACGAGACCAATGTGAAACTTGTTGAGAAACTCGAGACTTTCAAGAAAGAATTCCTCCTTGTTCAGGAACAAATATCCGTTTTGTATGAACAATACACAGAGGAAAAAAGTAAATGGGAGAATGATATAGCGGCAGCCGAGGAGAAGTTGAAGGAACTAAACGGTGATAACCAAGCGTTGGAGGACCAACTTGGTACGATCAAGTTGCTCGCCGACCCGGACACCGAAGACGAAGTGAAAATCAAAGTTGTCGCCGAAACGTCCGCTAAGTTAGCCGTGATGAACCGCAAAATAGTTTACATGGAAAGTTTAGAGAATCGATTTAAGAAGGAGAATAACAAACTCAAAGAACAACTTCTCCGAGAGACTGGGGAATGCTCAACGAAATTGAAAACGCTTAAAGTTATCAATGGGGACTTGACAAAGAAGATTGAAACATTAGAGAGGCGGGCGACGGAGAGATTAATGCTTTCAGAAGATGTGATTAAGCTCCAAAACGACTACGACGCTTTGTTAGTGAAGCAAAGGGATTTGTTACGAACCACCGACGACGTTTCCAGAATGTCGGGTAATGAATTAGAGGTGCTCGGGAAGAAGACGATGCTATTGGAAGCGGAAAAGGAAGAATTGGTGCGGAAATTTATCGATGTTAAAAGCGAGAGTGTCTCGGGAAATGAGGAGCTCCAAAAGCGATTGGCTCAGAGCGAAATTAATGAAGCTACCGAACGGCAGCGAGCCAACCATACGAATAGCTTGTACGAGCTGGTGAAAGAACAACTGGCGAAGTCCGAGGCGCGTCACGGAGAATATCAAAAGTACAATGGGGAACTTTTACAGAAAAACCTCGCGCTGCAGGAAAGTGTGAAATTGCTGGAGGACAAAGTCGTGCATTATGTCGGCCACGAGCTTTTTCAGGCGGCGCAGGCGGAGCGTGACCGTCTCGCTGATGAATGTCAGCGGCACGCCGACGAAGTTTCCGAGCTGCGTGATGAGCTGAACCTGTTGCGAACGGACATGGCCACGCGCTCGCTCTGGAACAATCTGGATCAATACGAATGCCACAGTCTGCGGCATCAGATTGTTGATTTGCAAGCAACCGGCGACGACAAAGCTGTAATTGCGCGCTTATCCAACGATGTTGTTATTGCGCGACTGGCCGAAGCAGAACTGCGAAAAAAACTCGACGAGATGGTTGCGGAACTGGCGAGTTGCAAACGGGAAGCAGACACGGAAATAACTGGTTTGACAAGGCAGAATGCCAACTGGCTTAACGCGATAGAATTCCTACGTGTAAAAAACAGGTATTACTTTTCTTTTGTCTAAATATGGGATTGTCATTAATAGGCCCCTGTGAAGTAGAGGGACCTTCCAAAAATTGCACTCGAATGCGTTGCATTGGGTGCGGGACTTAATTTGGGTGTCAGCATGAATGCCCTCACTAAACGATCATCGGTGCATTCCGCCCCCCTAAACAAGGAAGGGCGAGCCATTATATAACTTTCCTTAAATAGGCGCCAGTTCTCGTGTCGTGTTGGAGATTGATTTTCTATGTCCTCTCTGTTCTTTCAATATAAACTAATAGTTGAACGAACGCACCACAGATGGCAGCCAGACTACTGTTTTTAAAAACTTTCAAAAATATTCATTTTATTTGTATTATGATGTTAATTATTATTTTATTTACAGTCATTTGGAAACAATAATTAAGCAACAACGGTACCATTACCTTGGTTATATTCCGTATACCTCTGAAGAAAAATTAATTAGTAAAATGAAAGAAATTTCGCATGAGAAAAAGCTGACTTACGATGCACTAAAGCGCACGGAGAAAATCGAGGACGATTGTCGGTTGACAAAAGAATCATTAGAGTTGAAAATGGACGTGCTGAACGAACTCAATCAGATGATAAAGGACGGCGATGCGCAAGCGAGAGCATTGGAGAAATGGTTTCTAGATAAAACGAATGTACAGCTGCAGGTGCGATGCTAAAACAGGAACAATGCGTAATAATGCGATCTGATGAATTTTTTTTGCAGGAGTTGCGTTGTCGACGACAGGCGGAATTTAAAGAGGCGCAATTGAAGCAGGCTAACGCCCGTTTGCTCGAGCAAGAAGGGCAAATTGCACAGTTGGAAACCGAACTGCTCCAGACGCTCTGCTTGCGCGAAACACGTGAATTGCGCACGGAGGCTGACACTCTCGACGCGAGAGAAAATGAAACGAAAAACGCGATGGCGAACAAAGCAACGCACTTGAAGACGACGCCAGCAAGCGTTATCGAAATAGTGCCAAGCATTAAAAGCATTGACACTCATCACGCGAACACGCAAACCTCATTAAACTCGAGCACACCTCCACCGGCAATTGGATCGGATGAAGATTGCAAACAAACTTGCCGTCTTCTCGAGGCCCAGCTGGCGAAGAAGGAAGAGGAAATATACAGTCGCGGCGAGGAAGTTCAACGATCCAGACAGAAAATTTTAGAACTGGAAATGAGCATTAGTTTATTAAGGCAGCAAATGGGCGATAAGCAGAGCCAAATTACTTTTTACGAGAAACACATTTTGGAGATGCAACAGTCTAAGATAGAAGCGAAAGACGTGCATAGTAACATGAACCGATTGCAACAGACGCTTGGTGAAAAAGAGCGAATCATATTAGAGCTCCAATCTCTATTGAAGAAGGATCGGGACGAGCACAGTTTAGCGGCGGTAAGATTTCAGGACGAACTGAAGCAGCTGCAAGAGCAGCTAGCGCAGCAACAACAGGAACAAAACATGGAGGCGTAAGTGCATTGCATAGTAGAGAAAAACGACAAGTCCAGAACCTGAATTTGATTGATCGCGATTTCTTCTGTTCCGTATTTACAGATTTATTTTTTACGCAATATCTTACATCGAGCTTTTCTATATATGCGTTTATGTTTGTGCGCAGGAAACATGGAAAACCCGCGCGTGCCGCAATCGAGTATTATATTCAGCAAGTTCATGCGCTGGAAAAACTCACCACAGAGTTGCAAACTTCTGTGAGCACATTGGGCTCACAATTACAAGCCAGTCGCGAGGAATGTGTCCGCTGGAGAACTCTCTCGAACGACCGCCTTCAGAACGTGAACGAATTAAGAGTCCAGTAAATTTTTATATATTTTCCTGGCGTCATCGCCGACGAACATAAGAACGTACTCAAGCCGTTGCTGTTTTTCAGGCTCGAGGTGCAACATAAAAATGAGTTGGATGCCTACAAAGAAGAATGCGAGAAATGGCGCAGCGAAGTGAAAACTTTGCAGCAGTACATTAACGCGTACAAGAAGGACTTCGTCGATCTCCGCCCAAACATAGAGAAAGAGCTCAAAGATAAAGATAATAAAATACATGAGTTGTTAATTACATTGCGTCAAGTAAAGGTCAGCCTTTTTATCGCTGTCGCCAATTATTTCACCACCCTTAACCTTTATGTCGACAGACGGAGCTGCGCAAAAAGTCCAGTCAATCCGCCGTCAACGTGCGATCTGAGGAAAACCTCGACGAAATTAAAGAGAGCTTTATGAAGGAACAAGAAGTCTTAAAGAAGCGCTGCGAACAGCTGCTGGGACGCGAGAAAAGTGCGCGCGAAGAAATTCGAAGCCTTAAGGGACAATTAATGAAGCGTCCTTCGATGTCAGCACGTACCGACGCCACCACTACGAAGGAGCAGCAACAGGCCAAGAAAATTCTGTCGCTCGAGAAGCAAGTCAATGAACTGAACGAGAAACTGGAGCGCGAAGTTGCCCTCAATGAGGCGCACAAGAGCAAAGTCGCCGCCGACTTTGAAAAGTGGAGTAAGTTGAAGTTCTGGCAACAAGCGGCGGAGAAGACAAAGATTAAATTGAAGGAGAAGACCGAAGAGTGTGCAAGGATTCAGCAAACTTGCTCGAGCTATAGGTTGCTCATCGAGAGATTGGAACGCGAGAAGCACAACTTGGAAGTGCGCGTGAAAAATCCCAAGGGAGGCACTGCTCTCGGATCTGCATTTGCGCACGGCGGGGGAGACAGCCTGGCGGTGTACTCTAACCTCGAAGCGGAAAACGCAAAACTATCGACGGAAATTAGAACGCTTAAAGCAAAGATTGAGCAGCAGCAGCACCATTCGGGGGCGCTCAGTTCGGTCATGTTGCAGGATAAGCTCGAGGCGCAGGAAAGGAAAATTGCAGTACTCGAAATGTCAGCCAAGGTATTATCTCTTAAATATTAATATTTCATCTTGGACATTTTACGAAATTTCCATATCAATTATTATTACAATGTGGGGTTTTGGTGAACTTTAGCCAGATGCCGCCGATTGGCGTCAACACGATTCCTTTAGTTTCCATCTTGAGGGGTAACTGTGTCTGTTGGCTCATGTCCAGTCGATAATGTTGCAGGAATTGGGCCAAAGCGAGTTTGGATTGAATCATTGCAAACCGCATTCCTAAAAGTAAATTCATTAAAATTTCCATATCTCGCCGATTTCCGCGAAATACCTATGCAAATCCGGGGACCATTCCCGAAAGGAAGGAAAACATGCTCCTTGATCTTGTGACGGTTTGCTTCACTGAAGCGTTCCGGATCGAAGCGATCGGGTTCCGGATAAAAGTCGGCGTCGCGATGTAAGGCCATTGCCGGTATCAGCGCTGAAAGTCCTTTTTCGATATAAACATCGGTGCCGGGAACCTGATAACGTTCCGTGCATTTGCGCAGGAAGACTGGCGCTGGTGGATATTTACGGAGCGACTCTGTCAACAGTAAATGTGACGTTTGTTAGTGCGACAGTCTTTGTGTGCAAATGATCTTATAGCATTCCCACACCAATGTTGGTAAATCTATTTTGCTTATTCGGGAGAATGCAAAATACCTAGGACAACAGCCTCCAGAAAGTGTAATTCTGCAACAGCCTCGTAAGTTAATTTATTCTCGTGTTTGTTTAATGCAGTTGCCAGTTCAGTACGTGCCCGCTCCTGAATTTCCGGATTTAATGCCATCTCCAA
>JAODGE020027438.1:0-20033 GCA_027574965.2 Ecitophya simulans
ATTTTATTGCGATTCTAATGGTAGCAATGATATTTTGGGGCGTGTTAGTGAAAAATGACATTAAATGATCGACTACGTGCCCATTTAAAGTACATGTGAAGTCTATTTTAGACCTCAAAAATCGGTAATAACTTTTTATGCAAGAAAGTCGTCGGCGCCGTAAAAACAGATTTAGAATCTGCGTTTCATTACCTTTCTAATGGTGCTAAACATTGTTTCAAATTTTTTGAACGTGTCGGTCAAAATTAACATTATAACAAAATTAGCTTTAGAGTACATCCTGTAACTTTGTTAGTAATTATCCGACTGTCATCAATTTTTTTTGTTTGAATCTGCGCGTTATAAACGCTTGAAAATATTTACATGTTAATTTTCCATCTATTGCTACCAAATCTAAGGCTAGGTTCCACCGCTGTTTGGCGCGTGGACAAAAATGAAAATTGATGCGTTCAAAGTGTTTTCGTCGAACTTCGCGAAACACCAACGATTTATGCTCGCGATGATAAATCTTCGAAAGTGAAATTTCGAAATCGCTGCTTCGCGCGTAAAAGTTTGGCGATGATGCTCGCTCGAAGGCGCTGATTTAGGATCCGGCGCTGATGGCCGCCGCGGGCGGCGCGGCGCGTGTATCGCGCGCGCGACGCGACGACGGCGCGAAGCCATTAAGGCGGCGGGACCGCGCCACTTTTAGCAACTTCATCAGAAACAATCGTATTTCCTGCCGGCGCCGCCGCCCGACGCGCGGAGCGTCGGCGTTCGCTCGGCTTTCATTTCCTTCGAAAGCCTAATATCATAAGTGCAAAACGCTCACGACGAATTGGTTTAATCTGATGATACAGAAAATGCACGTTGCGCATAAATTGGTTAACTTCGAACGCAACGATTTCGCGTCGATGCGATTTTCGTCGATACGAATCGAGCTACTAGTTACCTGTCCCGAATTAGATTTCAGCCAGACACAACTGGCAGCATTCTTCGCGTTTCGGCTTGCAACTATGGAAACTCCAAATGAAGAGATGCAATCTTAGCGGGGCTGAAAGCGACCGCCTAATGCCACAACATGAAATTTTCATTAAAAAAGTATCCGCCGGTTATCATGCCGTAATTGAAAGTTGAGATCCCAAAACCCGAGCGAAACGTCGCAAACACGCGTTTTCTTAGCGACTAACGATTCGTTGCCGCGCAATCAAGAATCGCGCGAGGAGGGGCGGCGTCGAAGGTCGCACAACGCGGCAAAACGTTTATTCGTCCGCCGCCGCCCGAAACGTCTAATTTCATAGATATAATTGCGCGCGGCGCTCGCCTTATAGACGTGCTTTTCGCGCAGTAAACGACGAGGCCGAATGCGAGCGCGAACGCCGGCGGGCGGGCGGTCCGTGAAATTCGGGATGTTCGCCAAGCGGACGCGATCGTTGGTTTTCTCCCTCTCGGCGCTCGGCGGCCGTCCGGACGCGAGCCACGAAACGCCCTGTACGCGGCGAGGAAATCTGCACGTCGGCGGACGGCGGAGGTCACGGAATGGACACGAACGAAGGGACGCACGGTCGCAACTCCCGGCGGCCCTGCGCCCAGGAAACGACGCCATCAGTCTTGCACGGTCCAAGGATATTATAAAACGCGCAGCCCGAGGCGGCCGGCGCGACGCGAGATTCACGTCGGGCGCGTCGCGCAAGGACAACATCATCAGTCTGCCGCGGGCGCGGCGGCGGCGGCGCTCCGGCCGGCGCGGCATTGCAAAACCATTACGGCGCGGCGCGCGCCCGCGGGGAGCGAGAAAAATTTAATATTTTTATTTCCGCGCTTCTCGCGCGCGCGTCCGGTATTCGAGAATAAAACTGTCGCGCGTCGTCACCGGCGCGCCCGGGGGCGGCACGCGCGCAATCACCGGTCGGGACATCCACGTGCGACGATACTGCGCGGGTGAAAGGATGGAAAAAAAATTATTGGCGAAGAGATATTCGCCATATTTATTCCGCGCCCGTGCCGATAACAACGGCTCGGTTGTAAACGGAGGCACCGCACGTCTAACTTTAATTGTATCACGCGCTATCGCACGGCGCACGAGAAGAGGTCGCGCGCGCACGAGCGCCGGCGACGGACGCGGGGGCGGAGGCGGCGCGCGAGTGCAAATGTCTTGAATATTAATTACCCCGGCCACGGGGCGTTTCTTACGCGCGCGCGCGCTGCGCCCATTATTCGCGCTCGCAGCGCCGCCGCCTCCCATCCGCAACAATCTCAGCTGTTGCTGCGGCGTCGCCAGCCGTGTGCACCGTCGCGACGCTCGCTTCACATGCAGATTGTTTACGAATGTTTGACTTTGCATACGTTTACTGCCGCCGCTGGAAACGGCGCATTTCATCGCCGCGTGCGATTGACGACGGCGGCGCAGGAAAGTTTCGCGCAACGTCAACAAGTCCGAACGCGCGATTAATTAGGCGAGCGGCCGAACGGAAAACGTCGATCGCGCGAATTAAGCGTTTTTTCGTGTTTCCCCACCGTCCCACTTCGCACAGTTCGCGTTGTTTATGCATCACATTATCCATACGCCATTATAAGCAGACGTGCGTGGAATCCGCGTCGCCGCCGCCGTCGCACTCCCCGCGCGTCGCTATGCGTTGCGCGCGTTCGAATAATTCGTACATAAATCTGCGGATATATCGAGCTTCGGCGAGATGTCCTGACTGTATGAATCGACTGCATATTGAGCAGATCATTAACATCCGATTCGCTCCCAAAAGCGCCTTAGAGCGCTGCTCGCCGCCCTCTCGATTCTCTTCCGTCGGAATTTTCCGCGCCGTTCGCTGATTGATGCGCCAACGATCGTCGCGGACTTCCCGAAGCAGAGACTGCGCGCACAATTAGCAATTAGAGTGAGTTCGGCGCAGTCGGGCGTTCGTTATTAGACGGAGGACGGCGGCGACGGGAAAGTGCTCGAAATGTGCGAGAATTAAAAGAGACCTACAGCGATGGGTTATTACCGCGGCGGCAACTAATGAATAAAATTTGGCTGTCTGGCGGAAGCCTTTTAGACGCGCGCCGCGTTCGCGCGATCGTCGCCCCCGCGGCGGCGCGACGCCGTCCTCGGGCGTTTTCTTCTGCCGCCGCCGACAATTGGCACCATATCGCGCCCGCACATAACGCAATATAATAGGAGCGCAGCGCCAAGGAGACGACGCCTCGCGATTTGTGCGGAATAATAATTGCCTTTGGGGTATTGCGCCTTGGGGACCGTCGGCGGCGACGAGGAGGGGAGTGGGATTTCCGGAGTTTAAAGTCGACAAACGCCGCACGCAGCGAAAGCGATACGAAGACGATGCCGGAAAATTGGTAAAACAGGCGCGACGCCCGCAGGAATACGTAACGAGCGCGCGGCGGCGGCGGCAAGGGGTTGCGTGACGCCGCTACGACGCTAAAACTTGAGCCCGCGAAAGTTTTTTAACTCGACGCATTAAAACTAGTGCCATTCGCATATCGCGTTCGGCGTCGCGGCGCCTAACGAACCGCCGCCTTAATCAGACGCGCTCGGATTTCCGCGCATTAATTTCGCCAAAAGATTATTTCGTAATGAAGTCGCGCTTTGCGATTACGCGTCGATGATCTTCGCGGCGCTGAGGCGCGCGCCTTATTAAAAAATAAATAAAAGAAAAAACAAGTGACGGCAACTAAATCGCCGCGCGGCCATTTGAATAATGGAATAATTGATTTTTCGAGTGAATGAGTTAATTTGGCGTTTTAGGCGAAACCGAAAATTGAATTCGTTTCGGCAGTCGGCGCGCGCTAATTGAATTAATCGTTTCCTCGGAGCGACGTCGGTCGCGCGGGCAATCGCGCGATTGCGCGAAACGCAATTAAAATAAATTCGAACGCAATTAACGTTTTGATCAACGCTGAATTTATCGCCCGTAAATTGTTTGTTTCGCTTAATCTCCGGCGCTGCTCTTTCGCCTTTCGCGCGTTTTCTTTGAGGCGGACGCGCGCGCGCCCCCGGGGAAATTCGAAATCATCGCGGCCTGCAGGAAATCAACGGTGCGCGCGCGCGCTCACCTGCGACGCGAAAGAAAACGTCATCGGCACGCCGAGCTCTCGAATCCGGGACTGCGCGCGAATTCGTCATCTCGTGCAGGAAGATCCGGTCCCTTGTGCTTCGATAAAAAAAATATTCAAATAAAATAAATAAATCGTTCGACGATCGCGCAGCGGGCCGGCAATAATATTAAAATAAGGCGCGGAAAAAATCAGCCCGCCGCAGGACGGGACGTGACGACCGGGCCGACGACGTCGGCCGCTCCGGACGGGGCGTCCCAGCGCCTCCTTGCCGCGGCGTACGCTTTGTGCGCCCGGCTGCGCTTTTTCTATGGACGCTTATTTGCATAAGCGACAAAAGTACAGCTGCCGCGTTGTCGGGGTTTTTCTAAAGGCGGGCCGGACGACATCGGAAGCGCTGCGCGAGCACAATGGAAACTTTTCGGATGTCGGCCGCCGCGCGGTGCCGCGAGGCGCGCGCACACGACCGAAGAAAGGCGACCGGCCGCGGACGCACACAAAACGGCGCGCCGCCGCGAAAAAATAAAAAAAAATTAGCGCCTCGGCGAGCGGCGAATAACGATTGCCGGGATGCGCGCGCGCGACGTTCATTACGTCGCGTTTGTCGCGCGGAATGCGGCGTGAAAGTCGGCCGATTCATGTGCAAATCGCGCCGAGGATCGGCGACGGGCGCGCCGATGATAAATCATAATCAATCGCGAAAACATCCACACCGTTTAGGAAGGGGTCGACGCACTTCGTTACGTTCGAACGTCGCGTCGCTGGCGGCGGTGGTGGAAAAACGTTTTCGTCGAGCGGGCGTTCGACGACCACGTTTTCCTATTTTCGCGCGTTTCCCACGCTTCGCTTTGTGCGCGCCCGCGCGGCCATCGGGGCTTCCACGTTTTGTGCGTTATTAATTTTCCTCCGCTGTTTATTTTATGTCTTTTTTTTAGCCGGCGCCGTTTTTTTTTTCTCTCTTTTTCGTTTTAATTGCGCTTCCTTCTGTCACGTTTGCGGGCCTGAGCGGTGCAGCCACCGTCGGCGTCGAATAACGAAAAATCGCCGGAGCGTAAGATGCGCGCCGGAGCCGGATTTATGCACGCCTCGCGCGAGTCGGACGCGACGCCGACGAAATTAATCAACTGATGTTTGCCAGATTAATCAACTAATGTTCCGTGCAGCGGCGGGCGAGATTTCAGCCGCGCCGCCGGCGCCGCCGCCGCGGGCCGACGCGAAGTTGCGCGCGTCGCGCCGAAAAACCCCCGACCGGCGACCGACGCAGCGACGCCGAGCGGACGAGATGCCCGCGGTGGTACTTCGCGAAACAGGATCCTTTGGGAGCCCCGCGTCGGGACAATAACGGGCGACCGCTTTGTGCCGCTCCAAGGGCCACCTGGCGACCCGGCCCCGCGGCCCCGCGCCGCGTACCGACCGCTCGCGTCTTGCGCGCAAGAAGCGCAATCCTGCGTCTTGCGGGTAAGAGCGATCCGCCGCGAAACAACAACAAAAAAACAGAACACAGACGCGCACGCACGCGCAAAGAAGAGGGCCGAAGGGACGCATAATGAAACGCATAAATTGCGCGGCAACGCGAAATAATTAACTTCGTTTATTAAACTGCGCTTGTTTATGATTATGAAGGTAGTTTCGCATCGCGTCGAGTTATTATTTGCGCTTAATATCGCTTTCCGACGCAACATAATCAGGACGCCGGGCGAAGTTACGCGCGAGACGGTCATTATTATATCACACGTCCTTAACGAACTGCGATTGCGACGACGGCGCAGCGCCGAGACGTCTGCAGCGCGAAGCTTTATTGTCGACGATGGGCTCCTTTTTTAATTAAAAACTTTACTTATGCCCGAGCGTCGCGGCGCGGCGGAAATTGTGCGTTTTCCACCGACGGCGCGCTGCGACGAGGCTTTTCATCCCTCCTTCCGCCGCCGCCTCCGCCGCCCCCGTCCGGAGACTATTTGTTGCTGCTGACGCGCGCCGCGATGCACTTAAAGGCACGGCGCGGCGCGGCACTCGAACAAAGTGCATCGCGCGACGTATCGGAAAAGCTGCGCGGCCGCTCGTCGACGTCGCAGCGGGTGCATGGGGAAAAAGCCGAGCAATGGTTTTAATTAGACTGGTAAAGTGCCGGCGCAAGGAGCCGCCGAGGGCGCCGAGAGCGCGTCGATCTCGCATTCTGCGCGAAAGTTGCGAGATAAATTAAGTTTCGTTACGCCATTCGAGTTCGACAAACGAGAACCGGCGAGCGAACGGCGCGTTATTTTGTTTGCATTTACGGCCCCTTAATGTCGCGCATCGACGCTGGGCGCCGACCGCGCGCCGCCCGACTTTTACTACCGCGCGATACGCGAAACAACCCGAAACGTCGTTCGGCGCGGCGCAAACTTGCGGAGCCGACGGCAATCAGACGCTCGCTGGCAAATGCGACGCAATCAAAAACGTCTTCGACGAATTAGCGCTCGACGACGCGCAATTAAACGTCGACGTCTTCTCGCGCGACGCGCTGAATTCTACGTTCGTCGCCGTTGAGAAGGCACCGCGCATGCGACGACGGAGCGAGCCGACGTTGACGTGGTTCGTGGGAGCCGCGAGCCGCCGACGGCAGCCAGCGATCGGATGTGCGTCGAAATGGGTCCGACCGGTGCCCCGCGCGCACATGCGGCGCGCCGCGATGCCGACGGTGCGCGCGACGTCGGAGTTGGCGCACAGCGCGGCAAAAGGTGTGGTGAATTTCTTTGTGCGCCGCGTGCCGGCTGCTTCGGGCAGCTGTTGGGCCAGGTGCACCCCGCACATGTCTTCTTATGTTCCTGACTGACTGCGGCCCATTCGACGGGCCCCCAGGTAGTTTCGAGAGCGCATCGAGCGCCGCGGCCGAAACCCACTGCCTTCCACCTATTTCGTATCACTAATAAGAAACGCTTTCCGCCGCGATAAAACACGGCGCGCCGTTTCTGGGAGCGAGAAGGAATAAACACGAATCTCGCCGTTCATTGCGTTCGTTAAATTCGAACGCATTTATTGCATCAAATTCGGGCGGCTTTTCTTGTCGGGCGTAATGATGGTGTTTATTCGGCGCGCATTCCAGGTGAATATTCCTTTTGTCGATGCGCTTCCCCCAACAGCCTCGACGAGCACGCCAGGATCGTACGCCGAGAGCACGCCGCGCGAAAATGAGCGCCAACACCGAACCGACTAACACAAAAAAAGGAGAAAGAAAAACGACAAAAAAAAGAAAGAAAGGAAGAAAGAGAAACTTTTACTCTTGCAATCTCCCCAATTATGATTATGATTGTTTGCTAGGCGAGCTCGTTCGCCAGTAAACAGAGCCAATTAAATTCCTAATTTCACTTTGAAACTCAAATAATCCTCGAAAAACCATCCGCGCGCCCGAGGTTCATACGACAAGTATACGTTATCAAACTCGGCGCCCGAGAGCGCGCGGAAAAAAGCTGCGCGAAGCTTGCAAGAGAAAGAGAGCGAGAGAGAGTGTGAGTGAAGAAAGAAGAGAGAGAAAGAGACACAGCTACGGATCTCGACCCACAGCCCGGCAGGGAGACCAGCGCCGAAACGACGCGAAGGGGAAAAGTTTCCGCCGCGTTGGTGAGTGGATATCCGAAAGTTCGCGCGTCGCCGGCTAACGACCGCTGCGACCGCGGCAGCGCGACGCCGGCGCGGCGTTCATTAGCGGCGCACGGCCGCGCCACCTGAAGCGCGCGACGCATCGCGATCGGAAACAAACGCGACGAACGTCGCGGCGCAATTATCGCCCGACAAAGGAAGGAAGCGCGGCAGGCGCACCTGCGCGCCCGGCGACGGCGCTCCACCTCGCGACGGACGTCGGTGCACCAAGTCCGCTCGTCGCGCGCCGGCTCTTTAATCTCGATTCAAACAAGTGGGCGCATATGCTCGCACGACCGGCAACCGGCGCGACGGCCGGCGTCGTCGCTTTTTCGCCGCTACTCGCACTCGCGCGCCGATTCGGGCGAACGGGGCTTCAAAGTTTCCAGCCGCGGCGCAATAACGTTTTCGTTTTTTGTTGTTTTTCGTTTTGTGCTTTTTCGTTCGGTGCACTCGGTCGCGATCGACAGCTGTCGAGTGCGTCCTTCGCCGCGTCGCCGGGGCGTGCGTGCCGACGGCGACGCGATCGTTTCGCCGATGCAAAAAGTTACGCAATCGACACGCGACGCGCTGCTAACGAAGCGGCTGCCGTTAGTTTTCGGCGGGGCCGAAATTTCGGCGCTGTGAGGGGCGTCGCGCGACCGTTGGATAAATTGATACGATCCAATGGCCGTCGTGGATGTTTCGTGCATGTTTGCGTCAAAAGCGCGCGCGCGCGCAAACTAGCCACGAAAGTTTCGACCGCGACGTCGAAAAAGTCAAGACGACTTTGCAGTTTATCGGCAAAATGCGCTGTATGGTTAGGCGGTGCGCCGCGCCGAACTTCGGCGCGTGTTCGGCGGTTACTCTGCGGGGCGCGAGACGTTTTCCCATGCCGTGCGATTTTTTCGAGTCTCGACTTGTTGAACTTTCGTTGAGTTTCGAGAAGTAGCGACGCAGGTACACAAATCAGGTATTCCGAAGTCGAGCTTCTCGGGAAGTTTGCCGAAAAATTATGCTCGTGCCATAACGGCTCATTGTTGCGCCGCGACGCGCTCGTTGCTACTCATGAATTGCGAGAGCTTAGGATTTGCGCGCGAGTGTCGCGGCGTCGTAAGCCGAAGCTGAAATATTATTCGTACGTTGTTAGCGCCGAGAAAGGGGTGAGACTGCCGCCCGCCGCCTCCCCCGTAAAACCGAATGGAGCGAATATTTAATATCTCCGGCAATATCTTAATCTTTATCTTCGCCGCGTGCGAAGGAGCGCGCGAGGCGGTGGCTCGGCGGCGACAGCGGAGGTGGCAGCGTGCGTGTCGGGCGAAATTTCGGCGGTTAAGTCATGTATAATAACGACTTCACCGCGCGGATCTTACAGGAAGGCGTGCGGCGTCGCATACAGGCACCGACCGACGGGCGCGCGAAAATTTGTTGCGTTCGCAAATTCGGCCGACGCGATACTTTCGCGCCAAGTTTTCGAACGAGTTTTAATGGCGCGCTCGGCGCGCGTAATTTACGAAGTTGCAAAAACAAACAGACCGGCTTTTCTTGCAACGTATTTGCACATCCTGTACAAACACGAGCGGCACCAGCCGCAAAGCGTTGCGAAGTGGCGGCGGCGGCGGCACGCCCGAATGGAATCTAATGTCTAATGTCGACGCTTCGGTCGTGGGGTTTGAGATTTTGTTGTTGATCGGTGTGCGCCGGCCGGCAAATAATGTAATTCGGAGCGTGCGCACGCACACTGTGCGCGCCGGAAGCCCGATGTCCCGTTGTTCGCGACGCGCTAATCATCGCCCGGATTTGGGCGCGCGCCGGCGAAAAGCGCCTCGAACGTCCGCGCGCACGATTCGGCGTAAGAAGATCTTATATAACGCGCAATAAACGCTCGCTCGTAAATAATATTTCGGCGGCGATCGCAATGATTTACTACTTCCAAAAACCATCGGCAATAAAGGCACAACGAGCGTCCGCCGCGTGCAAACAAACGGCGCGAAATTAAATTCGACGATAAATCTCGTCGGGGCGCCGTTGGATTGCGACAAGTTCGCAAAAAAAAAACGGAAGCGTCCGGCGCGATTGTTCGGCGCTGCGTGCCGACGCGACGGATGCCGTCGCCGTCGGCTTCTCCGGTCGACTTTCGAAGTCACCTTCGACGCGTTAACAACGGCAAAGTCACCCTCGGCGGCGCGCGCGTTCGAATTGGAACTGTGCGTACCTATTTATCGCCCGCTTCTTAATACCCTGGCGTTCGTGCGCTTTCGCAGCGTACGCGTCGCGGCACATATTTTTGGACAACTTCGCGCCAAACCCGACGCGCAACCGTGCGGTCGGACGCTCCCAGTTGCGGTGCTCTAATCTGTACGACAAACTTGAAGTCGGCCAGTTGCGCTCACGAATTGTGGCATTTACGACAATTGTAAATTATCCGAATTATACAATTCGTGCGTCGAGCAGAGCGGCCGCATCGGGGTGGAGTACGTAGCCAATAAACGTCGATAATAAAGTTAAATACCCCCTCAGCAACGGGCGCTGCGACTTGTCGGAGCGTCGGCAATAACAGCTAGTGCATTAAGATATGAGATCGGCGCGAAAGAGCACGGCTTTGTGCGACGAGTGTTTGAGAATGGCGAGCGCGCGTTTTCGCCGCGCGGCGGCTAAAAAGGCAGAAATTGACGGGCAGACCGTTACGCTAGGTGTGACTTTTGTGCCATCCGAGGAGGTTTTATTGCCGCGCCCATGGCCGTCGCTCGCCGCCGAGTTAAGCTCCTAACGTGAATTCTAAGACGGGGAGATTGAAGTCGCCGTTTCACGTTCGGTTAATTGTCGAGCGCGTGCGTCCGAACACTGATTTCATTTCGGGGCAAGGTGCGCGCCCGACGCGACCATCTGCCGCCCCGAAAAGCGCCAGCACGCGACGCGCAAATTGCCTCGAGCCGCGAGCGTGATTATGCGCGTCTCGGCCGGTGCGTAATGATCGACTTCCTTATCGCGCGATGAAATCGAAGCTCGAAATCGTCTCGCGACGATCTCGGCGCGTGCGGCCGGCCGGGCAGCTGGACGGTCGGGGCGCGGACGCGCACATGCCGGCGCGTGCCGCGACGCGATCTCGGCCGTCGGCGCAAATCAAAAATGCCGGCCAACTGTTGAATCCCGACGCGGGGCGTCGCGGCCCGGGCGCCACATGGCGTCCGCGCGACGTCGCCGGCACCGTCGGACGCGCCTAATGACGCGCTCGTGGGCAGGCTTTGTTTACGAAAAGCAATGGAAAGATTGTCGCGTCGCGAAGACGGCACCTGTGCGCCGAGTGCCGGAAACACGTGGCGCGCGACGCGACGGCAGCTGGACACTCGGGCGCGCGCCCGGTCGCTTAATTGTTTTCGTGTTGCGGGAGCGCGCACCCGTCGCGGCGGCGGCGGCGGCGGTTTTTCGGCGATCTCGATCGCGCGCGCCCGCGCCCGAACAGCGCCAGCCGGCACAATGCCGCCGGTGGAAGGAAATGAAGAACATTTTTCGAAGACAATGCGCGCCGAACATACGCCGCCGCTGCACAATCCACCCTTTCTTTTCGGTCCTCTCCGCCGGCCGGCGATTGTTCCTCCTGTCAGGCGCGCACAGTTAACTGCGAGATGCGCGAACAATTTGTTTATGCGCGCTTCCTGTCCTCGCCGCCTTTGGTACACCTCGAAAATGTTGCGCGTCTCTCACGCGCGCAAATGAAAAGTAGGCCTGAATGCCCGAGCGGCGTTCATCGGGCAGGCCAGGTCGGCCGCTCGATCCGGACCCTCATTTTCGATTTCTTAAGGGATCTGCGGATCAACGCAACAGCAGCGCTACATTTTCGGCGCTTTGTGCGTCGGAGCCGGCGCGGTTTTTTCTTTTGCTTGTGTTTTTTTTTTCTCTTCTTCTTTCCGCCGGCCGCGTTGGCCGCGCGCAGGTCGGTCGTTCGTTTTTGTCGGGCGCGTCGCGCTAATGCATCGACACGCTGGCTGGCTGGGCGCGCAGAAGGAACTCGAGAACGCAACGAATTGCGGATCGTCCCCGGCGCGCCGGGAGAGGATTGCCAAGGGTTGGGACGCGATGTGCGTGCGCGTAATGCGACCGGATTCAATAACTACCCCAGTTACGAACGTCCGAGGTCGGCGCGAAACGAAAAGCGCTACCTTCGCTCAGGTAGAATCCTCTAAGCCGCCATTGTCGAGAAAAAAATATTCACGGATTCCGATTTCGCATTGACCCCCCTGGTTTTCGCATGCCGTCGTGGGTCGAAACTTTCAGCCCCCTCGCGGCGCGTTTTTTCGCCCGCCGACGCGCGGCCAGCAAAATTCGCTCCGCGAGGTAATTTGGCAGAACGCCGATGTTTTCCTTGCCGCGTCCACAAAAACGTATATATATACGCAAAATAAATAGCAAGTTCGCTGGAACAATACGCCACATTCTGTCTCCGGGCGTGATAGGACATCCGAACAGGATTTCTGTTTTTCTGATCTGTTTTCGGCCGCGTTCGGCGCACCACCAGAAAGTGGCAGTCGTTTGGACCAACCGAAACTGCGCAAAGCCCGGCGCCGGGCAAACACGTCAGGGGATTAAATTCATTACAGTGAAAACGCGACGCGGGCCCGCAATTGCTGGTAATCTACCGTAAATCGACTCGGGCGCGACGAGGGCCGGAATGTGACATGCGTCAGCCGTCCGATGATCGAGCCGAATTCCAAGAATCGAAGCTGCAATTGTGCGCGCAGCTTTCGCGCGCAAACCGCCCGGGCGGCGGCCGAGGTGTCGCCGCCGAAAGAGATTTCGTGTTTCGATTGAAAGGCATTCCGAAGGGTACGCCGGGGTCCTAGGTATGCGCGGATTGAATGAGATTTGTGCATTCATACGTGTTTGCGAGCCGAAATTCTCCGCCATTCAGTGAGCGTAAACTCATAATACCCCGGAGCGTGTGAGTGGCGCAAATCTGGTCTTGCGCGGCCCGCGCCTGTGCCCGCGCCCACCGAGCGGCAACCACCCCGGAATCCATCCATCGCATTGTTCGAAAAGCACCTGGATCCTTTTTGTTCGCAGCGCGCGGTCTCCCTACTCGGTGCGTGCGGGCATTGTCCCCACCACCGGCGGCCGTACCAGCTCCGCGGTATATATGGTACTTCCCGGCGGCTCGAAAGTCAGTCATCTCGTCAGCGCTCGGCGTGCATGCGTCGTGGTACAGACGCAGTTCGAGAAGCGCGTGTTTACGACGATATCGCAAATCAGCCGCCACCAGTGCAGCGGCACACAGTTGGATAACACATCGGCGGGCATTTCGCTCGGCCTCGGCGACGGTCGGCAAGCAGCCGGTAAGAGTCCAGTCCATCTCGTTGCGTCGCGACGCGTCCGCCGAAATCGCGTCGCAAACGTTCGGCGCGTCCGCGAACCGGTTATCGCGCGCCGGCAATTCGTCCGAAGTCATTCGATATTGTTTTGCTAGTCCGGGGCCGAGACGTAACTTTATCCACCTCGTCGCGCCGAAAAAGCGCAAATTTCGTCGACCGGCGGGCAGCGCCTCGTCGGCCAACTGCTCGTTCGGGCGTTTAATTATCCGTAACGAACACAAGGATTACAAGGAACAATGCCACTCCAGGCGCGGGCGACGGCCGAGGCGAATCGTTTTCGGTCGGCGCGTCTCGGACGTGCAATTTGCCGCCGCAGCACGCCGAGCGAAGTCCGTGGACATCGTCGACGCATCGCAGCAATGAAGAACCGAAGACCTCGCAGCAACGCGGTCGTCAGCGGCCAGCGAAAGCTTTCAAATTCATGCCACTCTAAATTCATAAGTTTGCTCAGATTTTTGCATGCGAATCACAGCCGAACAGTTCACACGTCACTTGGATCGCTGCCGCCGCCGCCGACCGACGGTGCGATCCGTCCGTGGCACGGGCGCTCGACTGCGCAGCGGCGTCGAGAGCGATCTGCGCGCGCCGCGCTGCACGGCGCGCGGCGTAAAAACAACGCGCCGACCGATAGTGCAGTGACCAGCTGGTTCGGAGACGCTGACTCCGGCCTCTCCGCCGGCCGGCCGGCTGCGGCTGATCATTCGGCGCGCTCTTTCGCGGCTGCCTGCGCGAGCTCGTCGTGTTGACCCCGTAGTAACGGCAATTTCTGAATCACTCTTACTACAACCACACACGCTCCACAATATACTACGTCGCGGCCAGGCGCGCTTTTCAACTTCATTGCGCGTATCGTTTTCGATCGCCACGCAGCGAACAAAGCGCAACGGAGCAGTTGCGCGCCGAAGTTCAGTTCGGTCGCAAGTCCGGCCCGGCCTGACTCATCAATTAATCGCGTTCTCTTCGGCGGCGGCGCCGGCGCGCGCGATGACACGTGTTGCGCGCCGAGGCGTCCAGACGTCTTGCGTAGTCCGTGATGCGTGACAATATTTGACTTTTCCGCTAATATTGCACTAGTCCCGGCCTATGCGCGACATCTCCATTCATCATCGCCGCACCGCCATCCATTAGGCCCCGGCCAGTGCGCGACCGGCGCGCGCGCGGCGACTGAACAAAAAACGGCGCCGAGCGTGAAGTGATCTTGATAAACATCCCGACGCTACGTGCGCGCTAAACGGCGCGCAATTCTCGCATCGGTTGTGTGATCGGTCGTTTGTTTGTTTACGCGCGCGCCGAAGGAAAGTTAATCGTTTATGCATCGCGCGACATTATTTCACACATCGCAATACAGATATCCGGTTAACAGAATTTTTCTGGATACCGTTACCGGCGCGACGCGGCCGAAGAGATCGGAAGAAGGCGCGCGCGCACGAGACGAGCCCGGTCCGGTCAATTACAATTCACGAGTTACGACATTGCGACCGACTGCGCCGCCCGGGGAGTCCTGCGAGGCAGTTCGAACGGTTCGGCATCTTCGGGTGGCGAGTGCGTGCGCGAGGCGCATTCCTGCGCACCGGCGGGCGTCGCGGACGATTAGCTCACTGTCGAATAGATTAGGACGTGACGGGTGCAACGTTTGTGTATCGAAGCAAATTGCACTTGTCCCGGCCTGCTTTATCGGCGGCTATCATCATGCACAAAAATAATTAAAAAAAAAACGACCGGAAAAATCGGCGCGTTGTGCGTTGCGCGCGGTGGATGTTTGTTTAGGGTTAAACTCGATTGTCGGATTGCCGTCGACCCGCGCCGCGCTCCGTTCGCCATCGAACGTCCCGGCGATCGGCGCGCCAGAACGCCACCCCCGACAAGTTGCGCCGCCGCCGGGCAATGCAAATGCGCGCGTATTTATTTAGGCGGCGCCTGTTTGCCGTGTCGGCGTCGGCGGCGCGGCATTATTAAATGTCGAAAAACTGCAAACAAGTTTGGCGCGCCGGCGCATTGGTCGACTTCGTATTCGGACATGCGAAACTCTCGGCGGCGCGCGCGTTTTGATTCGGTGGCCACTTCGTCGGCCGTCGACGGGACAGGCGCGCCAGGTAGCCAGCCGGGCGCGCGTCCGTAATTTTGGAATGCCGCGCGTTTCTTCGTCGCCCCGCGCGGCGCAATTGACGTGCCGCCGAGCGCACGAAACGTTATCGAGCATAGAGTGCGTGAAAACGTGCGCGGAACCAGTTTTTGCTCGTCGCGCGCCGCGCCATTATGTAAGAGCGTCGACGACGACGACGAGATCTCGACCGGTGCCGTGCCCCTCGAGCAGGGATGTCGGAAATGCAAAAATCTATCGATTTATCGATATCTCGATATATCGTGCGCGCATTTGAAGGGAAATTGTCAACAATCGTGTTCCATATAACGTTTAGACCTCATTGTCATATATCGATATATCGAAAAATAAATATCGATATATTTTCCACATGCTTCCCGGCGAAGAATTATCGATTTTCGCGTTGGCAAACGCGATCGTCCAGAATTAGCGCGCTGAGTGGCAGCTTTCATCTCGAGTGTAGTTCGCCGTTCTCGGACGCACGGTGTCGTAGTCAAAAAGGACGAAGACGCACAGCGCCGAGGACGATATGGCGGAGGCGCTTCGCGCGATAATGCGTCGCCGGTGCGTTGAACTTTAACGCCTCGGCTGCGCGCAACAACGCGACGGGACGAAAACCGCTCGCGCGCCGAGCGCCGCGGGGCGCGCCTCGTCGTCGGGACAATTAGGCATTTTTGCCCGCCGGTCGTCGCGCGCGAAAGCGTGACGAGAACGTCGACCGACGACGTCGCGGCAGTGGCGAAATTTCGCGCCGCTCGAACGGAAGCCGGCTCGCGACGATGTTTACATTTTTGCGCCGCGTTTCGGCGTCGGCGATTTGCATAGCTGGCATTCATTTGCCACGCGCCGGCCGAAGATGCGTCCGTGCCGCGGCACCTAATCCGTTTCTTATTAGCTCCCGTCGGGGCTTTTCTGATTCTTGTTTTGTTTTCTTCTTTATATTGTTCTTATCTACATCCGCAGCCGGAGATTTCGGCCGAGATGAGCGGCGCGGACGAGCGACGGCGACACTTTCCGTTCTGCTATTGCCGAATCGATTTTCTCGAATGCGGGATCGGACAACAGCGCGCGCAGTGTTCGGCTATCGCTTCATCGTGCGGGATTGTTTTGATGTTTAGTCTAGGCACGCGTACGTGCGGAGACGTTTTAAGTCACTTCCGAGAAAGAGAGAACGCGGTCGCGAATGGATGTCTCAGATGTTTGGAGGAGTACGGGATGAATGGGCAGTCGTGGAGCGCGAGAGTCGTTTTCCGGCTGCGAGCGGCGCGCGCGAATCTGCCCCGCCCAGAAGGGCATTATTAATTATGCGCACTTCGGGCGCGATGCCAAGGGTCACGACGTCGTTCGAACGGCGCGCGAAACTAAAAGTGCGCGAGCGCGACCGTCTCAGGCGCGCGTCTCGACCGGACTCGGCGGATTTTCATCGGTCGACGACCAGCGCGCGCGCGCACCGCAAACCCGATCGCGTCGGCGCAGGCGACGCGGCAATTAAGCGTCCCAGCCGCTCTTCCGCCTCGTCTTCTTCGATCCGGAGCGCGCTCCAGAATCGCGCTCACTCTTACTCTTCGCGCGGTCGGCGCGCATTCCTAATGCGCGTCTTCATTATCAGCGCGTTTTTTTTGCCGCCCGCGGACCGCGCGCCGCGTGCTTTTGTTGGCGGCGCGCATGCGCACGCGCTACCGATAAGTGGCAATTAGAAAATTGTTTCGTCGCGCATCTTTTGCGGGCGCTTCCGCAAACATTAATTAAACCTTGCGAATGATAAATCTCGCGTCGGCCGCGGCGCGCGATAAGATCGAACGGTGACGCGTCGCCGTCGACGCCGCGATTTTTGCGCACGCCTTCTCGCCGTCGGCGTAACGAGCCGGTCGTGATTTAACGATCCGCGTTCGATAGTTATTCGTCGCAATCTGCGCGGCGATTGTGCAGCGGTCGGTCACGGAAGGAGCATGAATTTTAGAGTAAGGCCGGAATTCGCGTGAATTGATACGTTTCGATCGACGCTTGTCTCTTGGCCGCGCGTTCGCCTCGAATAAAAAACACGCGCAGCGTCCGAACGGTTCGCGCTGCGCCGTCTTCGACGCGCCCGACGCTGGCAATATTGTTTAATTGCCGAAGATAAGGTAATTGCCCGAATTGGGCAAGCGCAATTATTGTCGAATCGAATCGAACGCGTCTAATTGAAAACGCGCAATCGCACGTACGAAATATCAACATCATTAATACTCAAATGTCGCAGCGCGTCGACGAGATTGATTATTGATGACATTCCGGGTGCTGAAAAATCGCACGCGATGAGCTCGGAGGAGTAAGAATCGCGACGATCGCCGATCGCCAACTGCGAACTTTATGAAAATCGAATTCGGTGTTTTTGCCGTGAGCAGTCTTGATGACGTGTTATATACATATATAGCGCATGTATATACAGCTGCGCGCGTGCCGCGCGTCTGCGTGCGATGACAGTCGCTGGATTGTGCTCGAAATTGAATGGAGCCACTCAGGCGCGTCAATTTTTCACAAACATTTGCACAACTGCACAAATGCAGGTGCCGAACGGGCGGCAGGCCGGCGACTAATTAAACGCCAAAGAGCGCCAATCGAACGTGACGCGTTCGCGACGTGCGGGACGCAGATCGATCGGGAGCGGTTCGATTCCGCGTCGCATGCATGCGGAGCCGCGCGAGCGAGCAGGCGGAAAGTTCGTTTGCCTTCCGTCGTCGTTAAGAAGTGCGACGATGAGCCGCTTGGGCGAAGAAGCGGCGTTTCGTCCGTTCGTTCCCGCTGCATCGCGGCGACTTTTTCATTTCTCGCCAAACGCAGGCGCAGGACGAACGTCCTTGCGTTTGTGGTTGATTGCTCTTTGATCACCGGCCAGATTATTCCGCGTGCGCGAGGTTATATTTATTCGCGCACTCGCGCCGTTCTTAATTGCACTCGACGGTCGATTGGTTTTCGAGCCGCCGCCTTCGCGAAAAAGTGCCACCGTCTCCGGCCGACTAGACTCCGCCGAATTTCCATAATTTACATGCTCGACGACGACGAGTGCGTCATCTTTTGATCGCCGCAAAGCCCGACGGAACCGATGCGATTAATAAAAATGCGACTCGCGAACCAACGCCGAAAGTTGGACGGCGTCGAAATGTTTTTGTATGCAATATGCAAGACCGCCCAGTTGCGCGAACGTCGTCGGTCCGCAGCCGGCGTAATTAGGCCGATCTTATTAGTTCGACGTGCGACGACAAAACGAAGAAGATCCTGTCTTGTGCTAATAACGCGCGCGTTCGTTAGCCGTGCGCCGCGCGCTCGCCTGAAATAATTTAAAGTTAAGCGCTCGCGTAATAGTAATTTTGATTTACCGCGCGCGCGCATGCATGCGCACCTATAAACACGAGTAAACTGTCGCGGTTATTACATGCAAACATTCTCACATCGGCGTCGCGCGCGCGCAGATGGCTAGTTATAATCTATCTATTATTCAACATGCTCCGGCGGTTACGAGCGGGTGTTCGCATCCCGAACGACGCTCGATTTCCGCCTAATGTGATCTACGCGCGCGCGCCGTCCTCGTAGGTCTGTCGTCCGTCAACCGCGATTTTTGCCGCCCGATGCCGACAGGAAATCGGCGCATTGTGCCGCGCCTAGCCAAACGGACGATTAGAGCTCGTCGACCGCGACCATCTCGCACACGATGATGCGCGAGAGGAGAGACGAATTCGTCGCGCTCGCTTGCATCCGACCGGAAATTGCGTGCGGCGCCTTCGCCGGCGCCTCCGCCATTTTTGCGCGCGCGCGCCCAAACATCGACGAGCTTGCGCGCGAAAACGATTGTAATTACGCGTCGGAATTGAACCTATTACAGTGGGGAACTTGAATATTTCTGGCGAACTTCAAAATATCTGACGAGGGGCGACAACAGCTCGGTGCCGACTTGTTACACCCCCAAAACTGTTTAAAATGTGCCAACATTTTTATGCCATCTGAAAGCTAATTTTTTGCTTGTTTTTTTCCGTGTTTGTTTCATTCCAATCGATCAATTATTGGCCGAGTTATAAGCAAAAATCTAAATTTGTTTATACCTAATTAAAATTCAGTCGCTGCTACGCGTATGCCGACAAAGGAAACGTAACGCTACGCGTAGCGTTGTATTTCTTCTGACGGCGTAGGCGTAGCAGTTCCAAACTTCCACTGAATTTTAATTAGGTATAAACATATTTTGATTTTTGCTTATAACTCGGCCAATAATTGATCGATTGGAATGAAACAAACACGGAAAAAAACAAGCAATAAATTAGCTTTCAGATGGCATAAAAATGTTGGCACATTTTTAACAGTTTAGGGGTGTACCAAGTCGGCACCAAGCAGCTGTCGCCCCTCGTCAGATGTTTTGAAGTTCGCCAGAAATATTCAAGTTCCCCACTGTAAGAAGCAAGCGAGACGCGCGCAGTTGGCATGGCTATGTTCGAGCAAACGTCGAAAGTTATCGGAGCGATTAAGTGGATGAAAGCGCAGCACGGTTGTGAACATATTCATGTTTGGTCACTCTCACCGCTCTCGAATATCCACACACGAACTAACGCCATTATCTCTCACCCCCCTCCCCCCATTCGCACACCTGCCGGTCGTCGTGCGCCCCAGCCTCCTGCCGAATCAAAGACGATGGACAATTCGGCCGCCGCATGTCGGCCAACAAGATCTGTGCATGCGTTGTGTCCATCCCTCTCTCACAATCGGTAGTAGTGCCCACTCGTAGCAACCAACTCTCATGTCGTATACAAAAAGTTGCGACTAACTAACAACGACGAGACCAATCGGCGACCGCGACGAAGGCGTGCGGGAGGCGTTAATCGGTGCGGGTGTAATGTGTTCGCGACAGATTTCGAAGACGACGGCGACGAGGAGTCCGACGGCGGCTGGCAGCAGGAGCTGCA
>JAODGE020027445.1:0-10150 GCA_027574965.2 Ecitophya simulans
AAACAATAGACTCGGGCCGAACAATGGATTACTTAAATAAATTAGTTCTAGCGCATTGATTGATTCGATAAATTCGTCTAAAAGTGAGCCGCTTATTGCCGTGAGTGAGCGTCGTCATTCGGCGTCCTTCTCGCTCTCGTTGAAGTAGATCTTGGTGATGACGATCTCGCCGGTGCTGAGCGTCTGCGTCTCGGCGACGGCCGTGCCGTCGGCGGCGGCGACGTCGGCGCGCACGGACGGCACGAACGCGCGCGGCTCCAGCATCGTCGTGGTGTCGTTCGCGTGGCAGCCGCAGCAGCAGCAGCGCACGGCCGCCGCCGTCGCCGCCTCCGCCGCCGCCAGCACCGCCTCCAGTCGGTCGATCTTCCCGTCGGCGAGCATGCTCTCCGTGAGCGACGTCGGCTCCGACGAGCCGGCGTTGTCCGACTCCAGCGACGGGCACTCGTCGTCGTCGTCGGACGACGACTCGTCGTCGCCACGTCCGAGACTCTCCAGCTTCTCGAGCTTCTTCGCCACCTTCGCCGAGGCGCGCAGCTTGTCGCGCTCCTCGTCGGTGAGCTCGATGTGGCGCAGCAGACGCACCTCGCGGTTGGACAGCACCACCGACCGGCCGCTCAACGCGCCCAGCTTGGCGCGCAGCTCGCCGACTTCGGTGTCCGTCTTGCGCTGGCGCTTGCGCAGCTTGACGCGCTCGGGGTCGACGTGCAGGTGGATCTGCTCGTCGCACAGCTCGAGCAGCAGGCGGCGGTTGTCGGCGACGATCGCCGCCGCCATCGTCGGATACAGCCGCTCGTCGACGAGCCCCAGCACGTCCGCCGACGCGTAGAGGATCATCTCGCGCGACAGCGGCCGCCGACTCCAGTACTTCTGGTCGCGCCGATAGACGCTCTTCAGCTGCTCCTTCATCGGGTTGACGCACGCGCCGTACTGCTGGCAGAGCGCGTTCAGCGCCACCGACTTCGCCTTGTACACCGGCCGGCGCGTCTCCTGGTAGACGAGGACGGCGTGCGCCGCCTGCGTGTCGAAAACACACTTGAGAGCCACTCCGTACTGCTGATGCAAATTCACCGAATCGTTGCGGCAGTCGTGGATGATCTTCACCACGTCGGGGCTCTCCAGTAACTGCTTCAGGCCGTGCCCGATCATCGTCGGACAGCCGATCAGGTCGAAGATGTAGCTCTGCCGCTGCATCGTCGCTATCTGCATCAGAGTTATTTGGCCCTTCGCGCCGAGATTGATGCCCTCGCAGTCGAACGCGACGACGGGCTTGTCCTCCCCGAAGGCGTATTCCTCGTCTTTGTCGATTTTACGTTGTTGTTTACCGCGACGCGTCTTCATTATTTCGGCGATCACCAGCTGGCACTCGCGCTCGTTGCAGATGACGCGCGTGCTCTGGAAGATCCTGTTCTTCCACGCCTCCTTGTCGAGCGTCGACTGGGAATGCTGCTGGACGTTGTTGTTGTTGTTGGCCTGCTGGCTGAGCAGCTGCTTCTGGTCGCGTCCGGTGTTCGCCTGGAGGGTCTTCAGCACCAGGTTGTTAATGCGCTGTTTGAGCGTCTGGTTGGCCTGGTTCGGCCGTTCCGTCGACTTCGGTTCATCGCCAGAACCAAGCTTGAACTGCGGTACTAGCATCTCCTTCTCGCGCAGCTGCTTCTGCTTCTCCTGCTCGGCCGCCTGCAGCTTGGGCTGCTTCAGCCTGTCGCTGATGGACAAGCGCGCCGGCGACGTCGGCGGACTGTGACCTTGACACTGCTTGGTCTTGTCGTCGTCCGTCTGATTGCACTCCTCGATCTTCTTCGCCATCGCCAGCGGCGACGGATGTCGCAGCAGCGTGACGAGATTCGACTGGATGTGAAAGCTTTCGCCGAAGAGGCGCAGGAAGCTCGCGAGGTGCTGCGGCGTGCCGAACAGATTCGACCACATCGCCTCCGGCAGCGTGCAGCTGACGAGCTGGAACAGCTGCTCGACGAGTATCGGGCCTTTGACGTCGATGCACTGCGCGAAGAAGTCGAGCAGCGTCTGCGTCTGGCGCGGATCGACGTCCACCTTGACGTCGAAGTTGAGCTGCGCGTTCGTGCGCGCCGCGAACGCCGCGTAGTCCTTCAGCACGACGGTCTCGTGCTCGTCGTCGACGAGGAAGCTCTCGGCGTGCTTGAGCAGAAACTCGCGGAACTCGTGGAAGTGCTGGCCGGAGACGTGGCGCACCTCGGGACTCGCCTGCGAGCGATGCCCGAGCAGGCTGCGGATGGGCACCTCGGTGGCGTCGCCGTACTGCGCGAGCTTCTCGGCGAAGTAGTCGACGGCCAGCTTGGCGTAGTCCTTCGAACCTACAACAGCAGCGTCTCGAGTGAGTTAGACAATCGAGGTGGATCAAGAAAGAACAAACACCTACCAGAGGATTCGCGGTCGCCGTCCGGAGCGACGTCGCTGACGTGGACGTAGTCGCCGTCGATGGCGAACAGCGACGGATACTGCGCGAGGAACTTCTTCAGGCCGCTCTGCGACCCGCCGGCGATCTGGCGCATCTCCTTCGTGAAGCCCTTCGAGCCGAACTGGCAGCTGAGGTCGTGCAGCGTGCGCGGCTCGCCCTTGTCCAGCAGCCGCTCGAAGAAGAACAGCAGCGTCATGTTGCGCGCCTGCTCGTACTGCATCGCCTCCATGGTGCGCGCGAGGACAGAAAAGCGGCGCAATCACGAGCACGGATCGCGGCGCGCGCCGTCCATGCTGCGCGCGACGCGTGGAAGCTCTCGAGCGGCTCGTCTCAGTCCATATTTAGGCACTTGGGGGGCGCAGCATTTTCGACCGGCTTGCGCGGCGAAATGACCGTCGCGTCGACTGCGGAAGGCGATCGCGAAACGTCACGCGGCGACGGCCGTCGCCATGTTTCTGCCGCGGCGCGTAGGCACATCGAAAATATATCGATATATCGATGTTTTATTTTTCGATATATCGATCTTTTATTTTACGATATATCGATATTTTATTTTTCGTCATATTCTATTTAAATATATCGATATTTTTTTAAAATTAATCATATATCGATATGTCCAAAATATATCGATACTTTGTCGATTTTCGACATCTCTAGCAAAACGGCCAACAAGTGGCACGACGCTCGCTCCGAATGCGGGTGACCTTGATTATCGACGCGTGCCCACCGAGCGCACGCCCGTCATCAAACGCTTGCCGAAAACTAGGACGTCTCTCTGCAAAATATTATTTATTCTTAATGACTCGTGTATATTATTATGCGCTTGTCAATCATTCGAACGTCGTCATCGTCGTCGGGAATGTTCGCTCTCGGTCGTGCTTAGTTGGTAACATATCTTACAGTCCGCCGCTCCTACGTTAGACTAAAAGTGTAATACAATTCAAGTCGTGTGTGTGTGTGTGTTTAGCATAATTTACGTAGAAAAATAATCGCTATCGTTAATAATATGTATGTAGGTATTTCGGTAAGTGTTAAATATCCGCCGTCACTTAATAACCTTAAACATTACCGTACGCTAGATCGTAATTATGGCAACTCCGTTCTCTGTCCGCTTACAACCTAACCTCTAAGCGAGACGCGCAGAAAGCGAGCGAGCGGCCGCCGAAACGAAAAGAAAAATGAGAAAAGAAAGAAAAACGCGAAACAAATTAGCAACATTCTTTAGCACGGGGGTCGAACCGACGCTCGCTGGAATGTGATGCCGATCCTCGCTGAGTATTTAGCGTCTCTTAGAGTATGCTGTCGACGGCGCTCTGTATCTCGTGCTGGTTGTTCATGCCGGGCGCGTTCGTCGACTGCACCTCGTACTCCTCGGCGACGTTGCCGTCGTGGCAGCTGTCGTCGTCGTCCTCGTAGCAGATGGACTGCACGGCCGAGTCGACGTCCTCGTCGGCGTGCTGCACGTACGTCACCTGGGCGGGCTCGTAGACGACGCCGTCGTCGTCGTCGTCGTCGGCGGCGGCGGCGGCGACGATCTCCTCGTCGTCCGGCATCAGGTGCTGCACGACGATCTGCCCGCCGTCGATGTACGCGCCGTCGACGATCTCGCCCTGCTCGTAGATGGTGATGTCGTCCTGATGCACGACCTCCTCGACGACCTCCTCGTACTCGTCGTCGTCCGGCTGCCCGTAGTTGTCGTCCTCATCGTCGTCCTCCTCGTCCTCGTCGACCTCCTCGTCGTCGAGAGCTTCGTACTTGTCATGATTCGAGACGATTTCGGCCCGTTCGATCACCGCCTCCTGCTTCGCCTCGGCCACCATCTCCGGAACCTCCTCCATGTCATCATCATCATCGTCCTCCTCATCCTCCTCGTCGTCGTCGTCGTCGTCCTCCTCGTCGTCGGACATTTCCTCGACCTCCTCCTGCTCCTCGTCGATCTCCTCCTCCACCTGCGACACGTTGTGCTCCTCGTCCTCGGTGTCGTCATCTTCATCGTCATCGTCTTCCTCGCCCTCGTCGTCGTCGTCATCATCCTCCTCGCCTTCGTCGTTCTCCGAACTGCTCGACGTGTTCGTGCTGCACTCCACCTGCTCGATCATGCTCTCGAAGTTGACGTCGTCGCGCTTCGCCGGCGTCTTGATCTTCACCTTGAACGTCCGCTCCTCCTCGTCCTCTCTCCGCGCACGTCCTGCTTCGTCATCGACGACGACGACGCTCGCCGCCGCCGCCGCCGCCGGATCGTCCAGCAGCGACCAGTCGAACTTGATGTGGATCGCCATGTGCAGCTTCAGCTTCGAGCTGGCGTTGTGATACCTGCCGCAGATGCGGCAGATGAAGTTCGAGCCGAAGCCGCGCCCGTGCAGCAGCGTCGGATGCTCGGCGTTGAGGTGGCGCTGCAGGTCGGCGTAGCTGTCGTTCGTCGACAGGCAGATGCCGCACACGGTCGCCGCCACCTGCTTGTGGCACCGGATGTAGTGCTGCCAGAGGTGCTTCTTCGCCGGCCAGTTCTTGTGGCAGATGTCGCACACGGACGGGTCGTTCGAGTTGACGTACACGGTGCGCTTGCTCGAGTTGATCAGCTCGTCGGCGTGATGTCGGCCACTCTTCGTCGCTGCTGCGACGACAACCACGCCGTTCTGCTGCTTACTCTGCTGCTGCTGCTGGCGATGGAAGTTGTTGTTGCCCTTGTCGTACGCGCCGACCAGATGCTTCTCGAGTATCGACTTGCCCTCGTACTCGTCCTCGGACTCGTCGTTGTCCAAGTCCAGCGCCACCTTCGGCTCCTCGCTCGTCATCGGCACCACGCACTTCTTCAGCGCGCCCTTGCCGTGATGCGCATCGACGTGCGCCTGCAGCTCCTGTTCATTATTGAACACCTCTAAACAGACCTTGCACGCGCGAAAGACGCGCCCGTGCGACTTATTCAGATGATCGTAGGTCTTCCACTTGCTGCCGTAGTTCTTGCCGCACACCGTGCAGCTCGTCAGCGGCTGCAGCGCCTCCCGGTGCACCATCCGCACATGGTCCCGCAGGACGTGCTGACTTTCAAACAGCTTCAGGCACACGCCACAACTGAGCGACAGAATCTTCCGGTGCAGCGACAGAATGTGCATCTTCAGCTTGATCTTCGACGGCAGGACATCGCCGCAAAACTGGCAGACGAACGAGTTGGCGTGATCCAGGCGATGGGCGCGCAGTAGATCATTGTTCCGCAGCACGTTGCCGCAGTCGGCGCAGACGAGATGGCTGCCCGGATGCGTGAAGCGAATGTGCGAGACGATCTCGCACTTGGACTGCACCTTCTCGGCGCACATCTCGCACGAGTACTCCGAGTGGTAGTTGACCAAGTGCTTGGCCAGACTCTGGCGGTCTTTGAAGATGCGCGAGCACGACTTGCAGCGCGTAAGGAGGTCCTTCTGCAGACGCGGGCGGCAGTTCTTCTTGTGCTTCTTGAGCAGCGTGCGCTTGTGGAACGCCTTCGCGCACTTGGGGCACTTGTGCTCGCCGTCGTTCGTCGGCGGCGTGTAGTTGGTGATGATGTTCGTGTAGATCGCCGACGAGGCGGCCAGCTCCTTGGGTGGCGCAGAGGGCATCTTCAGGGCGGACAAGTCGCGCATTTCGGTGCCGCGCGGCGTCCTTTTCACCGCCTCCGATTCGCCGCGCTTCGCCTCCAGTTCGGCGCGCATGAAGCTCTGCCGCACCGACTGAAAATCGAACGGATCAAACTTCCGGCTCATAAAGTCGTCCTCCTCCAGTTCGGACAACGCCTCGCCGTTCTTCGCCGCCGTCGTCACGGGAGCGCTCAGACCCACGCTCGTCTTCTGCGTGTGTATCTTATTAAAGTGCTGCAGGAGGTGGTACTTCGACGCCGACGTCTTGTAGCAGAACTGGCACGTGACGCTCGGATGGCCTTTGTGCACGCGATTGACGTGCTTCCAGAGGTGCGAGTTGCGGCCGTAGCTCTTGTTGCAGAGGTCGCAGTGGAAGATGGCGTGCTCGGAGCGCCGATGGCTGCTGTACTCCTTGAAGCTCTGCAGCACGGAGCCGCACTCGGCGCACGCGTACGTCTTCGGCTCGCCGTGCGCGCCGTTCGTCGTCACGTAGTCGGAGGGGTCGAAGATCTTCCCGTCCTTCTTGCAGTCGCCCAACAAAAAGTCGTGGACGAGCACGTGGTTCTCCAGCGACTTTTGGTTGTCCTCGGCGTAGCGACACACGCGACAGACGAAATGCCCGACGACGGCGTGCGTGCGCGCGCACACGTCGACGTGCTCCTGCAGCGCGCCGACGGACGCGCCGATGTGCAGACACAGGCCGCAGATGAGCTTCGCGTGCGGGGCGTGGCGCGTGCGCAAGTGGGCGTACAAGTCGGTGCGGTTGGTCAGCGAGGCGGGGCATAGCGGACAGACGTAGCTGGCGGTCAGTGTGGGCGGGGCGTCGTCCGTTGCAGGCGCTTTTGTTGTGCTGTTGGTGGTGGTTTCGGATGGGGCGTCGCTGCGCTTCGCTTTCAGATCGGCGATCTTTACTAGTTCGGGGAGTTTTTTGCGCTTCTCGCGCGTTAAACCTTCGGGGATGGGCTCGCTGCTGAGCACCTGCGCCATGTCGATGCCGTGCGTGTCGAAGACGTGCTGCGCGAGGAGCGCCCCTCCAGGAAACTGCCGATCGCACAGTAGACACACCTGCGGGAGCTGCTCCGTCGACGTCGTTGGTGTCGTCGGAGTTGTACGGCGCGCCGGTGGGCGTTTCTTCCGTCGACTCGAGCCAATAGCGAACAGCTCGCCGATGCTCGGCCGCGCCCGCTTCGGCGCCGTGCCGCCCTCCTCGCCGAAGAGCGCCTCCAGCTTACGCTTCGTGCTCTTGCGCTCCTGTATCTCGTGGATGATGTCGTTGACCTTGTCGTCGAAGTACAGCTTGTGGCGGTAGGTCTTCGTCGCGACGTCGCTGTCCTCTCTCTCCTTCTCGTTCTCCCCCTCCTCGTCGTCGTCGTCGTCCGAGGAGGAGGCGGCGTACGCGACCAACTGCGTCCGGCGGCGTTCCGCTTCGAGCCGCTCGAGCACGCCGTGCGCCTTGCGCATCTCCTGCGCGCAGCCGAGCAGCGTGCGCCGATGCGCGCGCTGAACGACGACGTCCTCCGCCTCGTAGTCGAACGTCGCCAGCTGCTTCCGCTTCCACGCCTCGAACAGCGTCGCCTCGTCGTCGACGCGCTCGTCGGTGCCGGTGGACTTGTCCACCTTGACGCACTGCGTCGTCGGCGGCGGCGGCGCGGACCGCGCCAGCGAGTAGAAGCACGACTCGGTGACGTGGAAGTTGTCCTCGAGGATCTTGAGCGTCTCGAGCGCGCGCTTGCGGAACGCGAAGAACGCGCCTATCTTCTCGTTGCATCCCGCGCACAGCGTGTCCGGCAGCAGCGAGTCCTTGAACACCTGCAAAATTTGGTGTGTGTGTGTGTGTTTTGAAAAATTGTTTATTGTTTGCAGTTGCCATGGCAACGACTTACGTGCACGGGCAGACAGGTTTCGATCTTGGCGCGCAGGCCTTCGACGGCGAAGATGTCGACGCGCTGGTCGGGGTGCGTCGTGATGGCGGCGCACAGACGACAGAGGCGCTCGACCTCGCGCCGTCTGCCGACCTCCGGCTGCGACGGCTGCATGGCGGCGCGGCGTGCGGCGACGCGAGACGCAGTGCGACACGTACGGCGAGCGGCGGCGGCGGCGGCGGCGGCGCTTCAGACGGCCACCATCTTTCGCTCGCGCGCTCTTCTCTCACCCGGGTGCTGGCTGCGCTATGGCCACGACGTTGCGGCTGTGCGGCCGGCACTGGCGCGACGCGGCATGAGAGCGCGTGCTGGTTGGCTGGTCGGTCGGGTCGGACCGGTCGACGACGCGCGGCGCACGAAGAGAGCGCGCAGGCGGGTCGCGTCGCCGCCCGGAACGCACGACGCGCCGACGAGGTGTAGCGCGCGGCGAGCGTCGACGCGCTCTCCGGCGGGACGCGGAGCGGCGACGGCGGCGTGCACGCCGACCAGCAGCAGGCGTCGCGCACCGCGGGCGCGAACCCGCGCGCACGCGCAGAGCGCGACGCCTGCTTCGCCTACTCGCCGCCAGATGTCGCACTGTGTGTGTATTTTACACAAAATAACGGGATGTATCGATATATATTCCTGTTGGAATAGAAAATATCGATGTTGAAAATCGTTTATTGAAATTTTGTTAAGAAAAAAAACGTTTCGATTTTTATGCTGTTCAAATTTAATCGTTGACGTCCGTTCGCACTGTGTGTATATTTTACAGAAAATAACGGGATGTATCGATATATATATATTCCTGTTGGAATTGCTTGAAAAAATATCGATATCGACGATTCTAATTTACTGTCGCTATATCGACAAACAGGAAAATCAAAACACATAGAAAATATCGATATCGATATATAATCGATATATAATTAGTTTAAAACAAAAAAAAATCGATATATCGCACTAGCATCGATTTGTATGCTGTGGCGATAGTTGAAATTTAATGTCGATATATCGTTGACGTGCGTACGTCGGAAGTCAGCTGTTCGCCAGCGATGAACGTGCCCGACAGCGACTCGGAGGACGAGCTGCCGCCCGGCTGGGAGGAGCGCGTCACCGTCGACGGCAACGTCTTCTACGCCAACCACCTCACGAAGGCGACGCAATGGACGCACCCGCGCACCGGCATCAAGAAGGTCGTCAACGGCGAGCTGCCGTTCGGCTGGGAGCGCTGCGTCGACAAGAACACCGGCAAGGTGATCTACGTCGACCACGAGAGCGCGCGCACGACGTACACGGACCCGCGGCTCGCGTTCGCCGTCGAGGACAAGGACCGCGTCGACGACTATCGGCAGCGCTTCGACGCGTCCAGCACCGCTCTGCAGGTACGCCGAAAATATTAATCGATTAATCGATTATTTTTCACGCGTCGTGGCGGACAATTGACGAACGAATATCTTCTAGCAGATATTTCATTAATCGATTAATCGATTATTTTTCACGCAATAATATTCGGCGATGTGGTGGAATCGAAAGTTCAAACAATTGACGAACGTGTACTTTTTAATTAATTTATAATAATCGATTATTTTTCACGCGATGTGGTGGAATCAAAAGTTCGAACAATTGACGAACGTATATTTTCTAGCAACATTGCATTAATCGATTATTTTTCACGCGATGTGGTGGAATCAAAAGTTCGAACAATTGACGAACGAATATCTTCTAGCAGATATTGCATTAATCGATTAATCGATTTTTTTTACGCGATGTGGTGAAATCGAAAGTTCGAACAATTGACGAACGAATATTTTCTAGCAGCAATGCATCAATCGATTATTTTTCACGCGATGTGGTGGAATCGAAAATTCGAACAATTGACGAACGAATATCTTCTACCAGCATTGGATTAATCGATTAATCGATAATTTTTCACGCAATAATATTCGGCGATGTGATGGAAACGAAAGTTCGAACAAATATCTTCCAGTAACATTGCACTAATCGATTAATCGATCGCAGGTGCTGCACGGCCGAGACCTGAGCAACAAGTTCTGCGTGATCACCGGCGGCGGCGGCGGCATCGGACTGGAGACGGCGCGCAGCCTCTGCCGGCACGGCTGCCACGTGCTGGTCGCGTGCAGGGACGTGGCGGCGGGCCGACGCGCCGCCGACGCCATCCGGTCGACGAAGCCGGACGCGAAGTG
>JAODGE020027450.1:0-18540 GCA_027574965.2 Ecitophya simulans
CCTTTAGCGTTGCGACAGGGAGTGATGACACTGTCTGGCACGGGCGAAGATAAGGGCAGGACCGCAGGCGACACGACGGTAGAGACCTCCTCAGAGGCACTTCCCTCTGCCTCCCGGATGTCCGGCTCCACGACCGCAACGGAAGAAGCCAGCGTGGGGAGTGGTCCTGCAGATGATAATAGCGTATCCACCTCTGTGACCACAACGCCATCATCCTCGTCGCCACCCCAGCCTGACGTCATCACTGGGGCTTGTGCTGATGGTGATGATAATGGTGGTGATGATGCTGGCAACGATGACGATGGTGTGGAGGACCACGGGAATGATAGCGATCACGAGGTGGGTGAGGGTGACGACGGCGCGAATTGCAGCGCGTTAGCCAGCACACAGGGTTGTTGGCACAGCGCATACACCGCTTCACCAGCAGTTGGCGCGCTGACTCTCCACAGGAAGCAGCGCAGGAGGGGTAGCTACCGGCGCAGTCCAAGGCAGGTGCTGGACCGGCACCGCCGTATTATCTTTGCCGGGGCCATGCGGGTCGATGAGGTGCAGCGCCGCTCAGCGCGGCTTGCCTATGTGGAGGTCCTCAGAGATATGTCGAAGAGCCGCATCCTGGAGGCGACGTGGCTGGCAGCGGACGCCGCCCTGCGGCACGCCAGCACCATTCTTACTGAGCGTCCTCAGGAGCAGAACTTTGCTGGATTCCAAACCGTTGTCAATGACCACTTCACCCTCATGCAGCTGGTGCAGTGGCCCGTCCAGGAGATGCTGAAGCACCTCGGTGCCCTCTTCCTCGTCTCACCGACTCAGTACAAGGATTGGATGGCAGGACTGTATCAGCGCCTGAGCAACTCACACGACTACGAGGCCCGCTTCCGCGCTGTAGATCGCACCATTCGAGGAAAGAACATCCCTGTCGAGGCACACGTCCGCTTGACGCTGCACTGCTGCCGCCGTCTGCCACCCGCCGAGAGTGAGCTGCCCGTCCTATCGTCCGGTCAGGCGATAGCTGCGCCGACTGCACACCGCGGCGCAGGCGGGAACACCGCCGATCTATCCCTTACCTTTGAGTACAACGCTTCTCGGAATCTGAGCACAGCCGCGAGGTCAGCAGCATCGAATAGTTTGGATCCCTCCTTGCGTAGCCTTGGCAACGAGGGCAGCCACGGGGCAGCAACCACCGCCACCACAACTATTGGTAAAGTGCTGCCTGTGCCTTTATCGCCGAGTGTGGGCAAGCTTCCCGTCTGGAGTGATCCAGAGTACTCTGTCCGTATTAGGGCGGAGCGGCAGGTGATCACGTCTTCAGCGGTGCCTGCGGGGAATGACGGGCCCGCGGATGGCCCTTCTGGGGCGAATCCCACAAGCGGGGGCAGCATCGCCCTCGCCGGCGTCACCAAACGCACTGTGTACTTCCATGATCAGACCTTCAAGATCCACCTCTACGATGCCGCTTCTTCTATTGTCATGACATTACTGCGGGACGGCCAGCAGATCTCAGAGGGTAAGTTCAGTGTTCAGCGATATGGCAACGGCCGCAAGATGCAGCTGTGGCTGCCTCTAAAAGGTCAGGGCTCTCGGAAAACAGAGATCAAGCTGACAGTGGAGGTGCTGGGCGGATAGGATTTGGCTTTGTGGCGGATGGTGTGGAGGGTGTCACGCGAGCTGAGTTCTTCATGTTCACTGCCATTTTCTTACTTCATGTAACACAGCAGTTTATTTTATATCTCTGCATTCAACGTTTCTATGTTTATTATTATTATTATGCTTCCTTTTCTCTTTTTATCTATCTGACGCGCTGATGCCAGCTTCTGTGTGTGGCAGAGCGTACTGTGTGGTGTCAGACGCCTGGTCGGTGGATTGGCAATTCAATACCCTCTTTTCTTACATATACTCAGCAGTATGTAGTTTTCGCCGTCATTTATAATCCTCTCTTCTTTTATCTTGGTGTAAAACGAGAGAGATAGTGAGGAAGTAGGAGGGAGCCTATGTACAGTAACGAAGCCCTCCTCCTCTACTTTCTTTACTGCTCTGTGACTCCTCCCGCGCGTCCGTGCGGTTGCGTGTGCATACGCCGTGCTCCGTTCTCGAGCGTGGTGCCTATAGCGAGGTGAACGAGCAGACAGCCTACACAGTTCCTCCTTTTTTTTAAATCCACGCATTGCCTCCCTCCTTTTCTCAAGGTATATATATATATCTATGGATTTCTAGCGCTAACTCAACCCTGCCGCGCTTGGAAGAACTGCTTGATTACTGTGGTGAATGTATAACACACAAACCCCAAGCTTTTTTCGTTCCTTTCCTCCACTGCTCTCTCACCCCTGAGCAGTACCTACTTGAGTAATCGAAAAAAAAGGCAACACATCACATTGCGCTCTAAGAGAGGCTCTTTGGCAGCACAGGCGCAGAGCACTCACCCCGCCGCGGACCTCTTCCCCTATCCCCATCCTTCAACTTCCCCGGCTCCTTGTCTGCCTGCCGCATGTGCCTCTATCGTTTATGGCACACACTTGCACGTACATACACACATAACATCTTACGCACACGAACACGTTTTTTTGTCTAAAAAAGCCTCTGTTGCTCTGCGCTGCGAAAACAATATACGTATATATAAATATATACCAGAGGAAACAGCAAATAACACACAATTGGCAGCCATCGCAACATAGAATCAAACGTATCATAGGTGTGAGTGCGTTTGATGCTCCATCGAAGGACCGGCCCGCAGTCGTGCCGCGCGCTGCTGCCGGGCCGCCTCCTGGCACCCCGGATCGCCCTCGCATCCGCCAGATATACGGTGCCAGATTCGCATTATCAAGCAGGTCGGGGCCAGCCACCGTCACTGCTGCGTGGAACACGATCGGGTTGCTTATGCATGACGGCTCGGTACTTGGGCACCACTGCGGCAGAGGGGCAGGACACTGAGCCAGCGGGGCCCACCGCCGAAGGCAGCGCCACGATACAGGACGAGCCCACTGATAGCGACCGTCCACGACGAGTGTTTCAGCGGGGGAGAGCCAAGCGCGCCGCTCCAGCACAGCGCACAGACCCGGCGACCGCCACGGTCGCACCTGGTGCGGAGGGTGGCAGCACGGCAACGGTGACAATGGCCCCCAGCGCCTCCCAGCCGTTGGTGCCTCATCAGCGGCATCAGCAGACACGCAAGGATCGAGATGACAGGGTTGCTGAGGGTCGCCGCCCGAACAGACCACAGCGCGATCACATGAAAAGACACCGGGACTGGGGGCACCACCCAAGTCGGAAGGTGGGGCAGCACGTGGCACCAGCAGCTACTCCTCGCGTCAGGCTGGAGACCCCAACTCTCGCCAACGCCACCACCGCCTCTGTGCTGAGCTACATGCTCATACAGCGCAGAAATGCCATGACCGCGTCCAGGCACTCCAGCCCTGCACGAACTCAACGTGCATTTCGAGAGTTCTTCCAGCAGGATCTCCCCCTGATGCTCCCGCCAGTTCGCTCTGGCGCCGAGCCCCATACGCCAAAGCCTGGTCACACAAGGATGACTGTGGCGGCACCACCGCTCGTGTGGAGCGTGCCCCTCGCGGAGTCGATCATTGAGACCGCGGCGATCGATGTGCTGGCAGTGACTCTCACTAGCATCGTGTATGAGGCTGCGGTGTACTTGATGCAGACCCAGGGACAGTGCATTGGGGCTGGGGAATCCTCCTCCGTCCTACTGCCACTGCGACGTGTAAGTGATATCGCTCGCCTGACCTCGTGCGTCATGCAACTCATTGAGTGTCATTACACTCGGACTGCATACGCGGCTTCCTGTTTGGGCAGTCACGTGGTGGGTGACTCATTGGATAATACGCTATCGACGTTGACCTACTCCGCGCTGGCCACGTACTTGATCACATATCTGCTTCCGACCCTCTGGGACACACTTATGACGCTCTGCGCCACGAGCCAGCGCACACGCGCTGCCTCTCCCGCCCTCGCTGAGGCGCTCAGCATTGAGGAGCAAGAGACCTTTTCTCTCTTACTTTCCATCATGAATAAGGCCATCAGCGCTGGCTATGTCCCGCACAGTGGCCCGCAGGTGGGATCCAAGGAGGAGGCGGAGTACCATCCCCGCAGAGGGCACTTCAGGTTCTCACTCCCACCTCAGCCTACCCTCTCGTCTCTCAGCCACGATGGAGTGAGGGCGATGGCGCAGGGTGCCCAATCCGCATGCGCCAGCTCCTGTAGAGGTCCAACCACTGCCAATGCTGACAGGGCGGATATGAGTCACGCAGTCGCACATGTGGTGTCTGCTCCACAAGAGTGCATCAACTTCACGACCTTCATACGCACTCTGGAGAGGTTTACGGCCGGTGTGGAGTACACTTCAAGCGAGCGCTCCGCCGATCGCGAGCGCATTCTCGGAGGACGTGACCACCATGGTTGCGGTGGACGATTTACCCAGCAATCCGAGCCCACGCTGCAGCAGAGTCAATGGCGCCGACATTATAATATCAGCGCACCGCTCTCTGTCCTGCACTTCTGCCTGAGGCCTGATGCCTGTTTCTCTGCATTCTTCATCTCCACCTCTGCCTCCACCTCCGCTGCTGGGGTGTCACTCGCGACGTGCCTTCACCGGCTGATGAACACTTCACTCGACTGGGTACCTCTGAGTCGCTCTTATCAGTTGTCACAGATTACCACTCAGTACTTTCGCGCCATCGCGCGGCAGCCGCCCTCTTCGCCGACGGGCGGGGCGGATGCTCACAGGGCAGCTGCACTGGGGCTGCTGAGAGGAGAGTTGCTGAGCAGCGAGGCGGGGCCGTCGGCGCCTTGTGCAGTACTTTCAAGCCTGCTGACAGCGATGCTGCGGATCAAAGATATGTTCAGCGCTGGCGATACGGTCTCCATGCTCGCCGCCGTGACTCGCATTTGGTCGGAGCTCAGCCAGGACGACTCAGCCGCCCTTCCGGATGGACTTGTGGTGCAGTTGGAGTCCACTGCACAGATGGCGGCATCGGTGCTGCTCTCTGGGACGACAGAGAATGACTGTGGAGTGAGAGTGCTTCTATCGACTGCGTCGGGAAGTGCGCGGGGCGGTGGTGGCATGACAGGTGCGGGGCCAGGTGGGCACTTCGCAAGTCGTGGTAACCACCACGCCGTGCCACAGAATCGTAACTTCTTTGTAATTCTACCAGCGTTTGCAGCGAAGCGGGTGGATCCCGCTGCTGCCAACACACACGGCGGTGTTTCTCCAGAGGAGATGCTGCGGAGTGTGTCCATGGTGGAGCAGCTGCTTCTACGTCCAAGCTTTGAGGCCCGACTTGCGCTGCGTGTACAGGTGCGCTCTTGGCTCACTGCACGAGTGGCTTCACCGTCGGCGATGTGTTCATTGATACTCCACGCGCTGCGGAGCTGTGCGCACGAGCGAATAATGGGCCATGGCCATAGGGAGCTGACTGACCTTTTCTGGGAAGTGCGTCACGTGCTCCGGCGATTTAGAAACGACCAGACTTTCAGCGCGACCGCAGTGGAGAAGGTCGCCATTGCTTATGGTGTTGCCCTCTCCCCCACCGCTGCAGCAGAGACGGCGGCGCTGCAGGCGGAGGCCGCGAGCGCTGCTGCGGTGAGCGCTCACGGCTCCAGCACTGGCAGCCTCCTCGACACGACAGCACCGCTGAGGAGCCGCGCCGACGCCGGGGTGGGGCCGCGGCCTTGTTTCTCCGCTTTTGAATTGGCGCAACTTGCGATTGCCTTTTTCGCACCGTTTGGATACCAGATAGCGGGTCACCGTCGGATGATCAGCTTTGTTCTCAATGCAGCACACGATGCTCTGCTGTCGTACATGACAACGCCCACCCCTTCTTCCGCTCCTGGCAGAGAGAGCCAGCAGGAGGGGCCGCTGGTGGTGGTCGGGATCGATGTCGCACTGCCTCTCTATCTATCGCTGCTCCTGCTCTTGCAGAGTTTGCATCGCATGGGTTCCGTGCGTTCCGCTCTGGTTTCTAGGGCCAGGGGGCTGGCACTCCCACTGTATGTAGAGATCCTCTCTCGGGCAGTGACAGCGCGTTTCGCAGCCCGTGCTGTGGAGCGGGATGGCGGCGAGGTCGCTATCGCACCCGCACACGCAGGGCTCTCGGGAGCCGCCCTCTTCGCTCACGCTGCCGACATGGCTGTTGCAATCGCGACTCTCTCTGACAATGTGTCGCACGTGAACACCGTGGACACAGCTGGCACCGCTGGCGGCTGTGTGGGTGGCTCTACCGATCGCTGCCCTCCGCCAGAGCTTCTCAGGTCCATCTCCGAGTACGTCGGCCATCTTACCTTCCAGGCGGCCGCCCAGCTGTCGGACACAGAGCTCGCTCTAGCGGTCTGCGAGCTGGACAAGCGCAGTCGCCGAGGTGGGAGCAGCGACAGCGGGCTACCGCGCTGGTTCAGTCACTGCCTGCCACGCGATCGCCTGTTACGCGCTGCGCTGCGATCGTCACGCCTATACTGGGCCCTCTATCCTGCCTTCTGCTCCGGCCTTTTGCGCGGCACATCAGCGGACCTGCGTGAGGGCGAGTCGAGGTGCCCTTCAGACGTGGTGAGGGATGCGGTCGCTGGCATGGTGGGCAGGGCTTCCATCACACTGGACGGGCTCACGTGGGCTGGGCGACAGCTGTCACGCGCGTGCCCGGAAGTCCTCAAGCCCGCTCACACAGGGGCACCTGCGGCCGGCGAGGACCTTCGACGGCTCTTCATTCATTGCTTTCAGCGGTATATGTCGACGCCAGGGTGGGGCAGCGGCGATGTCAGGGATATCAGCGGGCGCACGCTGATCACTTGGCTCGCGCTGTGGTCCGCAGTAGAACTGGATGGCGACGACAGCGGGGGCTCTCCAGCCGCCCTTCCAGTGCGGAGTTTCCCAGCGAATGACGGCGCCGTGAATGATTGCGGTACTGTCAGTGTACTGCGGGCATCTGTGGTGCAACTGAAGGGGATACTAGCAGGGGGCAGCCGCGCTGGCAGCGCGAGCACAGCAGCGAGGGAGTGCGTCGCAGAGCTGGCCCAGTGCTGCCAACAAGCACGGATAAATGGGGAGGTGGTACAGGGATCCCACACGATCTTGGCTTTGCGTGGGTTAGCGAGCACCTCCTCATCGGTGGTGGAGACATCAGCGATGGCGGAGGCTGTGCTTCCTCTTTTTGAGTGTGAGGCATTGAGCGCCATGACGCTACAGGAGAGCACCAATTACCTGACCGCCGTTGTACAGATTCTGGAGGACGTTTCCCCATCGTCTGTGATTCCCACCGCGTACATACTTGCCAATCTGAGTTGTGCTGCTGGACACAGTCAGCCGAATGGAAAGTTACAGCGGTGGCAAGTGTCAAATTCAGAAACAGACGTGGGCGCGACCGTGCGATTGCTGATCACATTAAATGGACTGCATGATGAGTCGCGTGCAGTCATTACGGCGGTGGCGGGGGAGGAGGAGGAGCTTCACCTTATTGAGGAAGGGGATAAGATGATGGGTGTCGCAAGCGAGCGCACCAAGCAGCAACATGATCACCACCACCAGAGTGCTTCTGGCAGCCGACACCAGCGTCGCTACATGATCAGGAACGTTCATACCCGCCTCTCCAGGCAGCTACAGGCGACGTCGTCGCAGCCCCTGTGCTCGCCAGCTGAGCTGTATTTTCTCACTCGTGCTTTTGCGCTCCCATCTGTGCTTCACAGCCCTTTCACTCGTACAGTGGTCGGCGCCTCGTTATCTTTCGGATTGGCTACGCACACAGGCCTGCGTGCCGTGCCCCTCCGCTGCAGTCCGAGCAGTTTTCGCTATTTCACCATTACGGCGCCGAAACACAGCGCGGATGCTTTGCTCTGGAGTGTGCCTGCGCCCTCTGTGGCAGTTTGTGTTCTCCGCAACCCAGACCCACAGGGAGATGTCCCCAACGAGACTGCAAACACCAGCTCTCTTCACACCCAAGGCGACATGGACGGGCCCCGGGCAAATGACCTCGCTGTGCTGAGCCTCCTGACAGTGGAGACGTGGCGACAGCTGTTCGTGATGCCGCAAACATACCCCTTGCATTCCTCGTACCCCCGAGGACACCCCACCCGTACCACCACCACTGCCAACTCGCACAATTTTCCCAGAGCGACGGAGTGGTCGACGATAGGCGGTTCGTCTTTAGAGCATATCCTCAAACCGGTTCGAAGCAGGTTTCCTGGGCTTGTCCTCACCTTCTCACTGACTGACGCGCAGGTCATTCGGCTTCGTCAGCAGCTGGGGCCATTCCTATTTCTCGCTCTCGCACTGGAGGTGGTGACTGCGTATACTACCCACACCGTCACACATGAGCGACGGATTCTTCGCGTGCTGTCTGGGGTCACTAACTGGGGTGCCAGTTACTCCATTCCGCCACCACCACCACCGTTCGCACCACCCACCACCATTTCGGACGCAAAAGTCTCTCACCAACGGCAGTGTGTGCCCTTTCTAGCTCGGCCATTGGCGCCTCAGTACTCCTTCACACGCACTCCCCCACCTGGCACCGCCCTGCCGCCCCCTTTGGAATGCTCAGACGGCAACATACTGTACGATTCGTATCTGAGCTGCGACGACAGCGTGGATGGGAAGGCACCCGTCAATATCCTTGAGCACCTATGTCTCCGAGTTTGGCTCTCTTCGTCGTGGGATGTCCTCCGAGAGAGCGCACGTCCGGGCGCATTGGCCCCGCTGCTTCACGAGCAGCTAACGGCGTCGCGGCGACAGCGCATGTACACGCGGTCCGTGGAGTCGGCTGCGCTGTCACACTTATCTAGCGACGGCAGAGGCGAAGACGTCAACGCCGTCGACGATGAGGCAGGTGAGGAAGCGGTGGCGGAGGAGGAGGAGGTGGGCGTGTTGTTGGCAGGGCAGGGAATGGACATGGACGTCATTGTGAAGTTCCTGCGACTTCTGGAGAGCCTTCAGCAGCCATACTTGCGGGACCACGACCGCGCCAGGCGACAGGGCTCGGAGGTGGATGCTGGGGTGGGTAGTGAGCCACTGAGCGATACCACCGGCGATGGCCCACTCACGCTCGAGCAGTTGCCACGAATGCTACAGAGTATTCTGTCCAACATTCAGACCCTATCCGCCTCCCCTGATGACGCGGGTGAGGTGCTGAGACACATCAGAGATCTCCCCAGTGTACTCACGTTATGGCGGCATGACGCTGAGGACGGGGCGTCCACCGCTACAGCGAGGAATCTCTCTGGCCTGGACTCCAGCGACAGCAGGACCACCGCCTGCGGCTTCCGAAGCGGACTCGACGACTTCTCAAACGAGTTTAATCTGTCCAATGCAGTGTCGTCTTCACCCCTGTCACTGTCGTCCGCTTGCATGGACACATGTGAGAAGCGGTGGCGTGACGTGTGGCAGTCCAGTCTCACCACGACAGTGCTAGAGTGCATTCTCCCTTTCGCCACGGAGGGTTCGCACGCACAGCGCGAGGTGTGTATGCGAGGACGCGTGGCTCTGCTACTGCGCGCCGATGACTTTGCCCCTCTACTGCGGGCATTGCTGCAGTGCTCAGCGGTCTTCAACGGGACGACGTCCGCCGCCGCTGAGCCGGGAGGGGAAGACACGTACAAGCTCGGCATCCGAGTGCTAGTGAGCGAGATGAGTGACCTTCTGCCCAGCGCCAGCGCGGCGTCGGTGCTGGAGTTGATGCAGGTACTCATCCCAGTGATTGCGACCCCAGCGGGTGCTCCAGTGCCGCCCTCTTCCACGACGCTGCACGCGGAGGTGCGGCGGTTGCTTGCGTCCATGCCGGTGCTCGCTGCCAGCGATCCCCAACGCTTCACCACGCCGCAACTGGGCACCTTGTTTTACTTCCTTCACACACCAGCACTCGCGCTTGATGGAGGCGATGTGGCTCCGGGGAGCGATGGGGGAGACGATAACTTTTCAATGTCCCTCGTTTCCGCTGCGGCTGCGCGTATGGTGATGGAGGCCCTCACTCGGGAGCGGAGCATTACCGCAGCGGAGTTCACGGACGAGGTGGTGGCTGCGGCGGTTGCGGATGGACCTGCCGCTACGCATCGCCTGTGGCGCAGTTTCGCACCGCAGATTCTGACTGGTACGCAGCCGTCGCTGCTCAGCAGGGGTCATGCGACGAATGCGTCAATGCATGTGGATCATTTGCTCAGGCTGTTGGCGATGGTGGAGGCGACAAGCGACTAACCCCCTCTCTTTTTGTGTAGCGGATATCCTTTGTGCCTTGCATGTGTCTCCATGATCTGTCTTGATGAGCGCGCCAATTCGGACATATTTTTAGATTTGCGTCTTCGGTGGGCGTTTCCTCTTCACCACTACTGGCAGCAGCAGCAGTGTGTGTGTGTTGCAGTCAGTTTACGCGCAGACTAGTATTCTTGTACCCCCCTCCTCCTCCTGTAATACTTCACATTCAACCCACAAGCGCTCTCAGTAACACTCTCTCCCTTGTGCTCTCGGGGGGATGGGTTTGGAGGTGTCAAAAAAGGAAAAGAATGACGGGTGGCGATGGCGGGCACATCTTCAACTTGTTCGTGCTTCTCTCCCCTCTCCTCCCTGGTTTCTCGTACACCACAAATGCGAGCGATATTCTATGCTCTGTATGCAGTGCTGACACCACGTATCACTGCGTTCTCTTTTTGTCTCTTTCTCTTCGTACTGGACATTAAACATACCCACGTATAGGTGTACAGTTCGTGACAGTAACACACAGCTCACAAGTTTATCAATATATCTATATATAAGCCAAGTTCATCGGGTATTGCTCTGCTTCCGTGTGCTTGACTGAAGAGGTTTCTATAGCTGTGCATATTTACCGAGATAAAATAGCTTTCCATATATATATATATATATCTATATATATATGTGAATGAAGGCGACAGTGCGGAGGCTTGAGGCGCTGTACGATGCAACTAGCGGACCTGCCCCGATGCTGCATGGGGATGCAGCGGTGCCACGTTCCCCAGATACTGTCATGGACTTTAGCGTGTACGACGAGGAGTGCGCGCGGCGGGTTGCCGAGCTGCCACCCTACAAGCAAGCCGAATACCACTGCACACGCGCCATTCAGCACCTACGTGTGACACTCCAACAGCTGCAGGTCATTGAGGAGGCACTGACGCAGCAGCGGAGTGTGCAAGGAACCGTCACACCCGGGCCCATTCGACGGAATGAAACGATGCTGCGCCGAGAGCGCTCGAGGCTGCGACTGGAGTCCCGGCGCTGTCACGAGCGTGTGAGAGTGTACTGGCAGGACGCCCAGCGTCTCTGCCTGGCGGCGGAGCTGACAAGGGATGGCCAGTACAGGGAGGCCGCAAACACGCTCGGTCAGCACGTGGCTCGGGCGATGACGTGGTACAGAGAGCTGGTGGGAGGGGGCGCTGAGGCGGCTAGCGGCAGACCTTTTACTGGCCCTCCTGTCGCATCCCCGCAGTCGGCGAGCGCGCTGGAGGAGGCGGAGAGGCGAACGACTGTGTTGGCGCGCGAGGATGCCGAGTTTTTGGTGTTCTTTCAGCAAGTCGAGCGCAACAACGCACTTATTGACCATACCCTCGACCGTATCAACACCGGAGTGGGCCGGCTGCACATCAACGCCCTCCAGATAACCGACGAGCTTGACGTGCAGGCCGGCCTGCTCTCCCAGGCGGAGGTCCGCGTTGACGGCAACATGGCTGATTTGTCGAGCCTGAATCAGCGTCTCCACCGTGCAGTTCGAGAAATCAACGGCCCTGATCTCTGCGGTTACGTGGTATGTCTCCTTTGCCTATTGTTTGTCGTGGCGGTGCTGCTGCGCTTCTGGGCCGCACTGTGAAGGTGATGCGAACAGCAGCAACAAAGAGAAAGAGAGGGTTACTTACCCACTGAGTAGTATTGATGCTGCTGATGACGTGTGGCCCCCGCCGCCCTTGTGTGGCCGCTGGAGCCAAGTTTGATTTCGCACCCCCTGTTGGTGCGGTATATGTCCACCAACTTCACTGCCGTAGCGAACACCATATTTTTAATGTCTCTCTCCCCCTTTTCTGCTCCCCTCCATTTAGTGTTCTTTATGTTATCATTGCAGTCTGCATGCACAGAATGCTCGAATGAACGTGTGTAGATATATATATATATATATATATATATATGTGCTCAGGCCGTTCTATTACGGCACAGTGTGACGCTGAGGGGGCGGGCGAGTGCTTGCTTGCCCACTTCTTCTTCTCGTTTTCCACTGACTAACCACAACCACCACAAAAAGTGCAGGCAGTTCCTTTTTTTATATCTCCCCCATTTTTCCAATTTGCGCTTTCAATCTCCTCCTCATCTTCTCAACCACTGTTGCTTCGTGCGCTGTCTTTATTGTCCCTTTTTTTCTCTCCGAGGGAGAGAGGCGACAGGTAGAAACGAGGGCACCCCTTTATTATTATTATTATTATTCGTTGGTGTCGACACGGATTAGCCACACAAAAAGGGAGAAGGAGGAGGAGAGGGGCGTGGAGCATTCATAACAACATCCAGCTCATATTGTTAATACGTATACAAGCGAAAAAGGTATAAAAAACAAAGCGCACAGACACACATCCATTTTTTTTTTACTAAAACGAGGAGGAGTGATTATAGTTCAAGAGGGGGTCGAGGAGCCAGCTGTGTGTATATATATACACAGCTGGCACACGCAGAGAATTCGGCAGACATACACACACACACACACACACAAGTGCTCTGCAAGGGGGCTATTGTGAGGCCACGATTCCTTCGCAGCACATTAACACCCGCAACCAGAATGATATCCACTGTCCGAGGTATTTTTAATCTAAATAATTTTGATCAGTCCAGCAGGGCCAATGACGTTATCGTTATCCAGCACCGTGACGGCTCTCTACACTCAACCCCCTTTAATGTGCGGTTTGGCAAAGCGAAGTTGTGGAACCGTCGCAATCGCGTGGTTCAGATTGAAGTAAATGGAGTGCTCACTAGTGCTGTCATGAAGATTGGCGACGCTGGGGAGGCGTACTGGCTGCAGCCAACCTATGGGCACTTCAAGAAGAGTGGTGCTGGCGCGGGCGAGGTGGCGTTGCAGGTGGCAGTGGGGACAGAGAGGAAGAACACGGAGGCACAGTTGGAGGAGCTTCTCAGCTTTTCTATGCCCCCTGAGTCCCCGATCGACCTGGATAATCTCATGCCAGACCTTCTCAGTGCGGAGGCTGTTGCACGTGCAAAAGAGGAGGACGACAGGTTCAAGGATTCATCCATTTCCAGTAACGCGGCCTTTTCTGAAACCTCGATCGCACCTGAGGACGCCCTGGCACTCGCGGGGAAGCTGGTCGAGAAGACTGAGGACGGTGGCTACGCCGTCAGGAAGGACGCGATCCACTCCGCTGAGGATGCTCAGAACGCAAATATGGCATTGCGGGCCATCGCGGCGGCAGAGAAGTCCCGCAGGCGATTGAGCAAATTCCTCATCACAAATGATGCCTTTCTGCTGAATGCTGCATGGGAGGAGGGCGTGGACGATCTTTCTCCCAGCGCGCCTCGGCATCCTTCACCTCCACCAGTGCCGCACCCTCAGCAGTCTGGCAGCGCGGAGGTGGTGTGGCATCAGACTGCGGCTGCTACGTCGACTCTTCCTGCCGCTGAAGCACTGCTGTTGGTCAGCAACAGCAACAGCCTCCCAGATGCGGCGTCGGCGCGGTCTGCGAGTAGCGACGACATTGCATTCATGGGGACGGAGGATGATGCATACGCGCTGGCGCCCTTGTACGATGACGACGCTGAGGCCGACGACGGCGCGGATAGTTTCGTAGACACGCAAGAGGGCTCCCTAACCCATGACGATCCAGGGCACACGCTACCAGTCCCCGTCGCGGAGCCAGCGCAGGCGACAGCCGGCATTCCGACGACACCAACTGGTGCTTCCCCATCCCCTGGTGCCGATTTTCCCAGGGGCACACCTGTGCAGGGGGCTGGGAGGCAGACTGCCCTTGACCCCCGCTCCTCCTCCCCATCACAGATGCAGCCCAAGGAGGGAGCCGCGCCCCTGACGCGATCATCACCCACCGCGGAGACCAAAGCCGCAACTGATGGGCCCGCTGACGAGGATGTGATGGGGCCAGACAATCACCGCGGTCCAGAGGCTGCCGCCGCCGCCGCCGTCGGGGAGGCGGCAGAGGGGCAGTCCGCCACAGCGTACTTCTTGAGAAGCGCCATCCCAGTGGGGGAGGACTTGTGGAAGCTGAATCTGCAGCCTGGCTGCAACCGTGTGCGCTACCTGACCCGCAACAGCGATGGAACAGAGGCGGTCGTCGTGAGCAGCAACATCTTCCTCTGGGACTGCACAGACCGACTCGTCGTGAGCGACATTGATGGGACGATCACGAAGAGTGACCTCTGGGGTCACTTCTACGCAATGCTCGGGAAGGGGTCTGACTGGACCCACCCCGGCATCTGCTCGCTCTTCTCCAAGGTGGACGCGAATGGGTATCGCATGGTGTATCTCACCGCCCGCAGCGTGACACAGATCAACCAGACCAAAAAGTACCTCTGGTCACTGGAGCAGGAGGGGGCGCGGCTGCCGCTCGGGCCTGTGCTGACGGTGCCCCAGCGCTTCTTCACCGCGCTGACGCAGGAGGTCTCTAAACAGTCGCACGTCTTCAAGATTGCCTGCTTGACCAGTCTGCGGGCTGCCTTCCCACAACACTCTAAGCCCTTCTTCGCTGGTTTCGGGAATCGATACAACGATGTGATCAGCTATGATGCCGTGGGGATCCCTACGCATAAGATTTTCATCATCGATCCCTCCAGCGTACTCCACGTCTGTCAGGTCAAGCAGACGTACAGGAATCTAGCTCATCTCGTCGACGTTACCTTCCCGCCGGTGCGCCGTCGCCGACATCACCACTACAATTTCCACCATCACCGACACAGCCATGAGCACTCGGCGATGGGCATCCATGCCAGCAGCGGCAACGGCGGCGCGCCGTCGCGGCTCGTTCGGCAGGGCAGTGACAGCAGCTCCGTGTGGTCGGAGGAGATGGAGTCGGTCGGGGGCGGCCGGAGGAATGGACCCGCGTCTGACGGGCGCACGTACGAGGACAGCGACGGTGAGGAGCCGCTCCTCGGCAACATCGGCACCGCGCGGTCTGCCTTCTTCAATCTGCAGGCCGGCGGTCTGAGCGAGGCCGCGGCGGACGCGGCCACCGGATCTTCACCAGGGCCAAGGCTACCAACCACCACCACCACTGCCACACGCGGCGGCGGTTCGGCCAATACCTCTATCAATGCTGACCTTAGTCCTCACTTCACTGCAGACGCGCCAGGGCACGGGCCCTCTGGCCGTCATAATCAGCACACGTCCGGGGGTGCCATGGCTGCTGGTGGGATGAAGAGTTACGGCGGCAGAGTGGGCGGAGGAGGGGCCCCCGTGAGAGAATTGAGCCTCTTCGACGGCGGCGATGATGTGCCATTGGATGTGGACTTTAACACCTACAACTTCTGGCGTGTGAATCCAGCCGACCTCATCAGCTCCGTGCCGGCAGCTACAGGAAAAGGCACCCCAGCGGAGGCGAAGGGGAAATCCAAAGCGGCCACGTCGTCATTGCCGACACCTCCGGCAACGAATGCAACGGCGGCGTCTGGGCAGACCCCAATTCCCGTCACCGCCGCTACTGTTACCACTGCCAACACCTCTCTGAACTCACTATCTGGTCCTCAGGAGGCGCCGCTGTCGTCTTCTAATAAGCGGGGCAGCGTTGGAGGCGCGGCTTCAGTGAGTTCCGGCAAGCACAGCAGCAACAACGACAGCGTCTGCTCGCCATCACACTTGTCACCAGTGGGATTGGCAGCGGCGTCCTCCTCACCAACAGCGGCGGGTGCGGCGTCGCGGCCGGCACCCACAAAGGGGGGAAAGGGCGAAGGTAGTGGTGAGGCGAAACGTGTGTCCTTCTTCTTCAACTTTACAAAAAGCGCTAAAAAGAAGCCGACGGAGGAGGACGAGCAGCAGTTGATGATGACAGAGGCCCTGGCGAAGGCCAGGCAGCGCGCGCTGCGGCACCCTGACTTGGTGGAGCTCACGCCAGCTGCGGCGACTGCCTCGGCACCACCGCGGTCGCCAGCGCCATCAGCACCCTCCATGTCACACCCGTCAGCGTCAGCAAGCAAAGTGCCAGCGACTAGCACGCCGGCTGCTAAGACCGGTCCGGCGGGGGCGGAAGCGGTGGACTCACACGAAATGATCGTTGTGGATCCCCCGGAGTAGTATCTTATCGACACACACACACGTGCATCAGCCGCGGCAACGAGGGGTACGCTGTGAATCCGCCACGTGCTGGGTACTCACAGTGGACTTCCTCTCCGCCGCCCCCCTCTGTGTGGTTGTTTCTGTTATCTCTCCTATTTTTTATCGCCTCGTTGCGTACATGTGTACTGAAGCATATCTGTATGTATGTATGCTTGAGCAATTGTGTGGTTTTCCCTTCTCCACGTGGGGGTGCGTCGGATGATACTCTATTTGCTTGGGTGACGGGGGGGGGCTGTTGTGCTGAAGATGTGAGGGGCTTTGTTACCCCTCAATCCCTCCCCTCCCCATTTCCCCCTGTTTTTGCAAGTGAAGTGAAGCTCCTTTTAGGTTTCCTTGTACGGTATGCTCATTGTGCACGATACGATGAGCGACATTGGGCATGGGGGCGTACACGAATGAGGGAGGTGCATGTGTTTGTGTTTGTGTGCATACGGAAGAGGAACTGCATGCAATTTGACATATCAATGCTAATAATAGTAAAACGAAATGATCTGATAACGACTCGGGCCTTTTTCTCTCTGTCTCCTTGACCTTATTGCAGTCTCACAATGGATGAGACACACATCAGGAAGGAAGGGATGGAGAGAGCGTCAGACATGCATGAGGGTGTGGGTGATGCGAATGGCATTGGTGATAGCTGCGCGCACCTGTGCGTTTTCCTATGCCCTTTCCTCTCTCAATATGTATACATATATGCGTGTTAGCTGACATATGCACACTTTGAGCGCGTGCGCATGTCAGCATGACAACTCTGTCTTAACTATTGGACAGCTGTCGTTGGCCCTTTTTGTGACATCGCAGGTACTGCTGTTGTTCTCTTTCTCCAATTTGACGTGGCACCTGTGCGACTTGTATGTGCACGTGCCGAAATGATCCGCATCAGTCACACTATGATCACATTTAGTGGTCTCTCTTTATTTTTATCTAAATACCCTACTCTCTCTTTCTATGTAAATATTTGTGTAAAAATAGACCAATAACTTAGCGCGGCATTGCACAATCATGGAGGTGGATAGCGACATCGCCCCCCTGCTCGAGAAGATGAATGTGGAGCTCAGCAAGATCAAGACCGAGCTTCTTCCTCTACTGGCGCGCTTGGACGAGGACACTGTGGTGTCTGGATACACCTTGGCAGAGCAGGCACGGCTGTACATCTCTGCGGCCTTCACGCTGGCCTTCTCCCTCTATTCCCTCGATAAGCTGCACAATAAACAGAATCACACCCACAAGCTCGCCAGCTCCGCCAACACCACCACACTGACTGGCGGAGGCGCGGTGGACGCACAGCTGGTGCTGAAGATTGAGCGGATCACGGACTATATTAAGAAGCTGCGTGAGATTGCGACGCTGGATCAGACGCGGAGAAGCAGCCACGAAAATACCGCAGGGGAGATGGACAATGTCACCGCGCACGCAGATCCGTCCAAGCACAATAAAATCAGCCTTAAGCGTCCGCGCGAGGAGGCAGAGGCGGCGGGGAACGCCACCAACGACACCGCCAACGTGGATGAGGAGGATCTTGGAGATAGTGAGATGTTCCGCTCGGTGTCCCGGGTGCCTGGTGAGGTGGGCACGGTAGTAAGTCAGCTTATCAGGCACGTGACACCGCATCAGAACAAACACAAGTAGTATCCATCTGCATGCACACACATAGAGATATCTTCTCACTCTATTTGACACAGCTATATATATAAATTTCGTATAACAGCCCGTAAAGTTATTTACATCCACACTGGAGACGTACACTTCGCTCGTATTTGCCCTCCCCCTATTTAGTCCTCATTGACTTCTCGTACCAGTGCAAAACGTCAGCACAGTCTGAGGCTAATACTCACACAATCCTCGTAACCGTGCCCAGCGATGATCCTGGTGCCTCGTTACAATTGCCATCTCACAACCTCTGCCTCCTTTACCACCGCTCCCTCCCCCCCGAATCCTTCCTTTTCGCTGCTATTCTCTCCTATCATTCCTCGCGAGGGTGTCAACGTGTACATAAATTCACACACACACACACATACACACAGTAAGAGACATGTGTACAGATAAAGGTAGGTAAAGCTAGATCAGCAGTGATCTGTGCGTGTCGGTAGCCTTCCCTGAGGGATCGAGGAGGAAGGGTAATGCCATGGACAAACTATCATATCTCCTCCTGCTTCCGAGTGTAGTTATTTCGTAATATAAAGCGAGCACATTAATAGGGGTTTCAAGAACGTACGGGTTTAAGGACTTGTATACACTTTGAGTTTAACTCAAGAAAGTTTGTCCCACCCACCCA
>JAODGE020027462.1:0-11877 GCA_027574965.2 Ecitophya simulans
TTTGTGTTGATAATATTGAAGATCAACAAAGGTTACAAGCATTGGAAAATCAAGGCACATTACCCGACAATATCATCTGTGTCTGTAAGGGTGTTCAAAAAGACGAGTGCCTTTGTAAAGACGCATTCACTTCTGTAGGTGACCATAAAGCTAAAACCGCTAGTTCCAAAACCAGCAAGTACATTCCACCTTGTCGCAGAGAATTGCGCGGTGACAGAAATGCCGTTTGTGTTGATAATATTGTTGATCAACAAAGGTTACAAGCAATGGAAAATCAAGACACAATACCTAAAAATATCATCTGTGTTTGTAGGGGGGTTCAAATGGACGAGTGTCTTTGCAAAGATTCTTCTTCAGGTGACAGAAATGTCATTTGTGTCGATAATATTTATGATCAGCAGCGATTACAAGATTTAGAACATGAAGGATTGCTCTCTCTAGAAAATATTGTTTGTGTTTGCAAAGGTGTACAAGCGGACAAGTGTCTTTGTAAGGAGTCATTTATTTCCGACGATGTCAAAGAAGCCAAAAGTGCACCTGTAATGGCTTCCAGGCGTAGGCATAGACGGCCACCGCAAAGACGGCCAAGTTCGATATATTCATCTTCGGATACTAGCGAACATCAAAGTCAGTTACAAAATCTAGAAAGTGAAGGAATTTTGCCCTTGGACACCATTCAATGTGTTTGCCAAGCTGTACAAGCTGAAGTTTGCAAATGTGCCGATATTGCAACAAGCCCGTTTAACATTAAAGATCCTTTCAGTCGTAGATCAGTGCACCTGGAAGAATCGATCGTTTCTGCTGAAACTCAATCGTCAATATGTGATTGCAGAGACTCTGGAACTAGTCCGTCACAGATAGAAGGTGTTTGCATATGTACTCATGTACAGTCGGTTGTTAGTGGCGAAGCACCGTGTCGGAAAGAGTTATTCTCTGATACAATATGTGTTGATAATTTAGAAGATAAAATCAGATTGCAAAAGTTAGATGATGAGGGAAAGCTATCTTTAGAGAATATTCAATGCGTTTGCAAAGGTACACACACGGAAATATGCGTTTGTAGCGATACTGCAGTAAGTGTAGGATCTAATGTAGGGGATAATATACAATGCGTCTGCAATGGAACTCAGATGGTAGTTTGCGAATGCAAAGACACTGCCACAAGCTCTCCAAGTCTCAAAGAACACCTAGTCAAACCAATCTCCAAAGAAACTCAATCTATAAAACATGACTACGAAGATACTGCAACGGTTACTCCCAAAGAAGCACAACCCTATCAAAGTGATGGTGGTGTAGGCAAGTTACCTTTAGATAATATCCAATGCGTTTGTCATGGCACTCAAGCAGAGGTATGTGAATCTAGAAATATCGCAACTAGTTCTGTCAATCTTAGTAAGCCACCAATTACGGTAACCAGATCAGCGCAATCCAGAAAATACGAATCGGCAGACGCAACTAGCTTGGCCAGTGCAGAAGGCACAAGCAAATTTATTCAAAGTGAAAGTTGCCAATGTGTAAACAAAGCTGCGAGTGTCGCCAGTTTTGAAGCGCCTATACCCAAGGAGACAATCAAAGATCAGGACATACAAGGGCCGCCCATGCCCATAGAACCTGTATGTGTTTGCAAGGGAGTACAACATGAAACGTGTGAATGTAAGAATGTTGGCACCCAAAAAGATGATCTGGAGGCGCAAAAGGAATTAAAGGATTTGAAAATGCAACACAATGCAAGTAGTTTAGAGAACAAGGCATTACGCAAACACGCCAGCGAATTGAAAGAAGTTGCCAAAAATCAAATTACTTCGTTGTCAAATGAATTGAAGAAGTCTCGTGAAAATTGGGCCATAACTGATGATTCCAAAGCAATGGCAGATTTGCAGGCGCAAAATAAACTATTGCAAGACGAGATCGAAAGGTTGAAAAAATTGCAATGCGAGTGTTCAGCAGAACATAAAAAACTATTGGAAGACGAGATAGAGAGGTTGAAAGGGTTGCAATGCGAGTGTTCGGAAAAACATAAAAAAGATATAGAGATAATTGCAGAAAAAATACCGTTGACTGAAGAACAGGTAGAGGTGATTAAAAACGCTGGTTTATCTTCAGAAGCACTTTCAAAAATTAAACCTAGTGAAGCTAGAGTATTTTCTGACCAACCAACAAAAATCTTGTCCAAAGAAATAGTAGTTGCTTCTTATGAATCAAAGAAAGCAAAATCTGTTGATGTAAGCGAAAAAGGTGAGGAGAAAGTTGAAACAGACTTAAAGGATAAAAAGAGTTTCCTAACATCAAGTAAAGAAAAACTGGCAAAAACTAGCGAAAAACTGATTGAGCCAGAAAAAGTTATTGAAACTGCAAAAACTCCTAAATCTTCAGAAGTTAAAAGACCGTATGATGCTGAAGACCCATCCGTACCATCCGATGCTAGAAAGCCTATAGAAAAAAAAGTTTCTGATACTGGCAAACAACCCGAGCAAGCCGAAATCAGTACGGCAGTTCAACGTGCTCCTAGCCAAAAGCGTTTAGAACAACCTTCCGCAATAGTCACCAATGCAGATGGAACACCTAAAGTAACAGATTATGATAAGCAACCGGAATTGCTAAAAGTACAATCTTATATAGAATCAAAGAAACCTTCTGAAATCAAGAAGTTTCCTTCAGATGTCAAGGTTGATGATACAAAGAAAGAAGCGGAGCCCGCCACCAAATTGACAGATGCACCAAGAGAAAGTAAACGCGATCCCCCAAAAGATAGAAGCCGAGATGATATATTGGGACAACAACTCAAGGACTGTAGTGAAGAATTAGATGCTTTGCGCAAACAATTAGCAGATCTTAAAAAGCAATTGGCTGATACTAAGAGTGACTTAGAAAAAGAGCGCAGTGTGCCAAAAGGGGATTCTAGTGAACTCGACGATTTGAAGAAACAACTGGCAGCATTAAAGAATCAACTGCAAGAAGCAAACGCAAAGCTGGCTGATTGTGAGCAACATCTAGATGATGAAAAGAAAAAGTTGGTTGATGAAAAGAAGAAATCGTCTGTACACTTAGTGGAAGCGAAGAAGCAATGGGAAGCAGAAAAGGAAAAACAGAAACCAATAAAATCCGCGTCGCAGACACAAACAATTACAGTGCCAACCACAACTAAAGGAACTGAAACTCCACCCAAAACTGCAACAGCTCCGCAAAAGGATGTAATAAAACCTGTAGATAAACCGGTAGTGACACCAATGGCAAGCGCAGTTAAAGACAAAGTAGAAATACAAAGTGCAATTCCAACAAAACAAGAAACTCCCAGTGCACCCGCAAAACCAACAACGGAACCGTTAACAAAAGATGAACCACATGACCTAAAAGATCAACCGACTAAACAAGCTAAACCAACCGGAGGAGCACTTGATGAACAGGGTGTAAAACCAGTTGCAAAATTAGAAGAAAAGCATGAAGAAAAGAAATTGGTAGAAAAACCATTTGAGAAAGAACCTGAGAAAGAACTTGAGAAAAAACTTGAGAAAAAACCTGAGAAAGAACCTGAGAAAGAACAACCCGTTAAGGAAACCCCAATTTCAACAGTTACAGAACCCAAGGATAAGCCTGCGGCTGATAAAGGTACTAAAGAACAGACAGTAGCTCAGGACCTCGGAACGTCAGCACAACCTACTGGGCCGGTTGAAGCTATAGATAAGAAACAACCTGAGCTTAAAACAACTCCCCCAGAAACTAGTAAAAAACCTGTGGATAAACCTGTCACAGAAGCAGGTGCTGCGGATGGTGCAAAAGGGCAACCTGATTTATCCGATAAGATAGGCGCGGAAAAAGAAACTAAACAAGAACGTGCCGTAACTGATAATGCACCTCGTACTACAGCTACTATAGAAAAACCTGTTGCTAAAGAACCAGAACCAGAATCGGCACACCAACTAGCTGAGAAACCTTACGATGACGCAAAAGATACACAACCCATTGAAAAACAGCCAGGCGACTACAAACAAAAATACGAACAACAGAAACAAACTCTTAAAGGTAAACTGCTCCTCTGCTTTTTGAATCACCCGTTATACTAATTCTTTATCACAAATTAAAGCGAGCAAACAGAAGTTGAATGAGCTACAAAATGAACTGAAAAAGACAAAACTGCAAAGTATAGAATCGCTAAAAACGGCTCGCTCTAGCTACGAGCGAGATGTCGCTAGTATGCAGGAAAAGTATCTCGAAGGAATTGCTTCGCTGCAAGCGTCGCACGAGGAACTGATCAAACAAGGTAACTCCGAGTTAGAAGCGGAGATCGACAGCCTGCGAAAGGACTCTGTGGAGAAGCAAGCGAAGATCGACGAGCTTCAATGTATCTGTTTTGAGGAAAAAGTGAGACGTTGTGGTATTTTTTGCGCAACTTACTAATACAAGTTTTGTTATTTGATAGAAAAAGCAACCCGCGTTATGTCAAGCCCAAGTGCAATCGATGGATATTCAAATGGAATGTGTGTGCGACGACATGTTGTTTGCGTACTTGTTGAGAAAAATTTTATATTGCGGTCTTGAGGTTTGTACCGATAAATTGCCTTAGTTTTGATCAGAATGAAGTCAGCGAGAAAATCCTGCAGCGGCGGTAAACTTTGAGTTTGTTTTTCTTTCCAGAGCCTCACATTTGATGATTTGCAATACTTGCACACAAAGATTTGTGATGCAACCGCCAAAGTGATGGGATCTATGCAAAATGGCGACACCACTTTTGGTCCTTGTTCGTGCGACCCAAGAAGTAGACAAACGCACGCTCAAACTCAAGTGGCCAAGCTACAAATGGAGGTGGCCCTAGAAAGGCAGCGTTTGGAAAGCTTAAAACAAGCTTTGGAAATTGAGCGTACGACGCAAGCGGCAATGACGCAACTGTTTCAACGTCAAGTTAAGTACAGACACGCTGTATACCCTTCTTACCAAGCAAATCAGTAAGTTGAACTCGAAATTTCAGATGTGAGCATCATGAAACATTAACGATGACCATTTTTAGGATTCAGACAGCGCGTTCCTGCACGTGTCCACCTGAAAACGATGTTGAGCGTGACGCCCGATATAACAGCGCAATTTAATTGAACAGTACCACAACCACGTACTAGAAACTAGCCTTTTAACAATTAGCAGAAGAAAATTTCAGTTTGTCCGGACACAAACTCAGCAATTGTCCACTTTTCTCATGATGTTATTCAGGAAATTGTATCAGTGTTTACCCTGAATATATATTTGCAAAAATCATATTTCACTAATCCCCCGAAGCTAGATTAAGTTTACATGTTAACAAATTTATCTTTGTACAAACGGTTATTCACATTTATAATAACGGAAAAAGACTACCTTTTCTTGAAGCGGCATTGTAAGGGTTGCATGTCTTCTTTACATTTGCGGAGCCCTGCTGCGATCCAGTGCACTTGGCCTTTGGCAATAGATTGAATCTCCTTGTATTTTGCTTGCAATCGCATATAGTCGTTTGCGTCACATGAATGCTTGGCGCCGCCGATATCCTTTTGTAGCTGCCTCAAGTTGTCAAAAATGTACTCAAACGAGTTCCGTCGATTCTGAGATTTGTTGTACGGATCTGAGTGTAAGCTATACATCTGTTGATTGACCAAGTAATCGTGCAAAAGCCGACCCATGTCGTTTAACTTATTGTTGTCTTGTTGAAGATCCAGAAGTCGCTGTCGCAGTTGTTTGATGATGTTGTCTTTTTCTTGCAACGATACTGGCAGCTGCTCAAGTTTTCCTCTCCTAAATGCCTGCAGCAGACCGTCTTTTATATCAAGCTCGTCCTTAAGGAACCTTATAGTTTCTTTGTTTACGTTCTCTTGGTCCGTCAAGTCCTCAATATGAACGTTCGCTTCCTGAAGGGCATTGTTAAGAATTGCCTTTTCGTTCGACAAAATATTAATCGAATCTCTCAATTGCGTTTGGAGCGCAAGGAGTTTGTCTTCGGATATTTTAATCAAACTAGACTTCTTTTCTAGTTCCAATTTGAGTGCATCAATTTGAGATCCAGATTCCAACACGTACGTTTTGCAATTTTCGGCATAACGCACTCGTGCTTGTTGACTTTCGATAACGTGCTGCAAATTCTTACATCGTTCCGACAGTACGTTGTTTTCCTCTTGATACTGCCTGTATCGGTTCAATTCCGTTTGCAAACGGGCGCATTGTTGTTCCAAGTAATCGATTTTGCCCAATTGCTCGCCCACAATCTTCCTCTGTTCAAGCAGCCTGACGTTGTAATTGATCTTCAAATCGTCGTGTTCCTTCTCTATGAGTTGTAGTTCGCCTATTCGTAAGCACAGGCGATCAAAGTCCAAGTGCTTAATCTCGTACTCACTGATCCGGCTTTTAAGGAAATCTATTTCTTTCCTCAGTTCCATATCAGTCTTGCCGTTGCCGAGAGTGGTTTGAACGATCTGCGATGCGTGGTCGCCTGGACACTGATCGTGTCGTGTGGGAAGTTGGCGTTCCATCAAATCGTCGAACCTTTGCAAATGTGTCAGTTGATTCAACAACTTATTGACGGTCTCTTGTAAAATGTTGCGCTCATCGATTATTTTCATTATGTCAACGTAGGATTCGTTTGTTATCTCGCCCACGTCGTGTGTTCGAACGGGCGTTGGAAATATGGACATTTGATCGCTGCGCACCATCTTCAGACTGCTTAACTTGTGCGCTTCCTTATTCAGAATTTGAAACTTAAGCTCGCTGATTTGTGCCTTCAGTAAAAGATCATTGTTTGAGGACGATTTCGTGTTCCGCATACATTCGAGCGATTGCCTCAGTTGAAAATTTTCTTTCTTGAGAAGGTCTCTTTCTTCAGCTACTGCTTTCAGAGCAGCTACCTGACAAAGTGCATCTCTGGCAACGGCTTTTTGGTGTTCCAATGCACCTTCTTGTTCCTGGTTAAAATTGCGTGTTAAAAACGATAATATTTATAAATGATAACCACACTTACCTCAAATCTTCTGCTCAACGCCTCCAGTTCTTCAGCGCTCGAAATTAAAATTTGTTGATCGTCATGAGGCAAATGCATGCACGAATCTTTTGATAATACTGGTACTATGGGCTCAAACGTTGCGGCCGGATTTCGTTTCTATAAGATGATTACTTGTGAAAAATACGCACAATTTGATATAAAATGAATTACCAAATTTTCTAAGGTAGTCCGTTGTTCTTCACTGAGATGCAAATCATCCAAAAATGCTTCAAGAAGATGTAATTGGCTTTGCAGGTACGAAATATCCGCATTTTTGTTGGACAAGAGCGTGCGAATCAAAGCGTGCAAATTAATGTACTTTCCAAAATGCATTTCCTGTAAATATCAGAATAACAGAATCATCGGAGGCAACGAGACATCATACTGACGGGAACTTACGGCTTTTCCTGGTGAATCGGCTACGAATAACTCCAGAATGTACTGCTTTCGCTCCTCCGATCCGTACGCCCACGCGCGCGGATCGGTCGCAGAGTTGTAGGATTTCAAATGAAATTGTGATTTTGAATTTAGAGGTAGATCACAAGGGTCTCCCGGCGCTTTGAATGCCCTTGTTTTATTGCTTACATATGTTGCCATTATAAGCCGAGCACCGCAGTAGACATTGGGACTTGCGTTCTTTCGGCGCTCAGGAGCCCTTGTTTAAAAATCACGTCGAATTTGATGCACACCAGTTTGGTGCCGACCCATTTGACAAATGATTTTCGGACCGTCAGAAGTATCAACTCAACGCCAACTTTTGATATTTAACAAATGAATAAAAGATTAAATAATGTTTCAACAAAATATGTGCAAATTATTTTTTGTCGTTAATAAATGTTTCTATTTCCATACAAAATGTGCACATTTATTCCAAACAAAGGTATTTTTTGTACTTTTTATGAGGAAATTGCAGACCAGAGATTTTTGATTGTTAGACTTGCATTGTACAACTATAAGAAAATGAAGTTGATATACTCAAAATGTTACTTTGCTGTGAAAAGTTAAAAAACACACATTTCAACATTTAGTTTGTTTGCCACCGCAGAACTTTCGACCGACTGCATTGGAATGGTTTAACACTATTCCTACCGACACTTTACATATTTCGTTCGTCTTATTTCAAAAAATACTTGCAATAGCCATCTCCAAGATTTAGATTTTACCGAATAATTTATGGTCATTTCAAATTTGATGTTGTTATACAATTGAATGGTCGCCGATGTTTGTCGCTTTAAACGCTTGGAAGTGCCAATTGGCAGATCGCTAAGACAGAAAACAAATTTTTCTCTAAAAATATACCAAAGACTAATGTAAGTGAATTTTGAACAATGTATCATACATATCGGCCATGTTAAACCGAACACTATTTTTCAAACTCTTCAATTTTTTGCAAATTTAGTACAAATGTTCTTTAAGACTAATGTAAAATACGCTTATTTTACAAATTAAAAAAAAATTATCATAACTTATAGCGTTTTATTGTTTTGACAATAAACAAAAATATGCTAAACCCGCAATCCGATTTGAATAAGTGTATTGTCGTTTGCAAAACTATTAAACAGAATTTTTTTTTAGTAATGTTAGTTATGCTTTATAATAGTTATTTTAATGTTTCATTCCGACATAAGCAAACCGATTAACTTGAGGCGCGTCGCATGGTTTTTATTTGTTTTCAGTTTATAGGCAAAGTTTCTCCACTTTGAAATGTTTAATGTTAAATAAACAAAATTCTTAGAATCGTGCTGGTATTTTTTTCATATTGTTTTAAAGTAGAAAACATTAAGACTTATAAATTAAAATGTTTAAACAATAAAATTCTCATATATTTTTATTTAATTTTGAAAGTGTTTTGAATATTTTTGGTAATTGTTGAAATTTTAAAACGCTACATGTGTTCGGTTTGACGTAGATTGGCAGATATATATGAAAAAAAGTGGTAAAGTTTAAAGGCGATTCACTTACGTTAAATATAGAACATTACAATTGAAAATTTAAAAAAGTTAATTTGACCTGTCCATAGACAAGTATGCTAATTAATATTGTTGTCTACATAGTGTACTAATGTTCTGAATAAATAAGTAGTTTAATATTAAATAATAGTGAATCATTTAATTATATTAAGTGTCATAATTTTCTAAATGCAGCAAAAATACTACAAGTCTCAATTATATTTTTTGCAGCATACAGAAAATTATATGTATATGTATAAATTTCAAAAATTGTTATTTCATCGCAAAATGGCATAAAATGAACGATTTTTCAATATTTATTATTTTATAAACTTCCCCATTCACATATAAAGTTTACACTCTCTTATTATTAAATATTTCAATCCAGTATCCATCAGGATCAGTGATGAAAGCAATAGTTTTCATTTTTCCATCTTGTGGACGCTTAATGAAGTTAACTTTCAGCTGTTCAAAACGCTCACAAGCCTTATCAACATCTGGAACCATAACTCCGATATGCCCAAATCCTCTCGGCTCTGAATTTCCAGGATGGTATTTAAATTCCGATTGGTTTTCAGTGCCCCAGTTACTGGAGACACATTAAATCATTTAATTCATTTGGCTAACTCTATTAAATAAAAAAAACTTACTGTGTTAGCTCCACGGTAGCTGGTCTCGACAGAGTCCACTCAGATCTTTCCTTCGATCCCAACTCACCAGGTATTGCAGCCGCATCTTCGTAGCCCATAAAATATAAAGTGAACTTCATCTCAGGAAAGTCCACCTTTTGCAATAGCGACATTCCCAGAACTCCAGAGTAGAATGGCACAGACACTTTAGGATCCTTAATTCGATACATAGTTTGTTGAAATATGAAATCATTTGTAGCAGCATCTTTCGTTTTCACAAGCTTTAAGGCATCAGCGTTGGAAATTGGTATTTCGTCGGCCATTTTATTGATTGTGGTACAGATAATTGACTACTTGTAACAATGGTCATAGAAACAAAGCAAAGCAGGAAATGTGCTCGAAAATCCGGCTCGTCGTTCGTCGAGCTCAAGTTATAAGGATATCGAAAATATATCGATTTTTTTCGATGTATCGATACAACGATATTAAATTTAATATATCGAAACGGTACGAAACGAAACAAAACGAAACGAAACGACTTTAATCGTATATTGCCAAAACATATCCATTTGATAAATAGATCGATACATTTTTGCATTTATGACATATTTCACTTTCCAAGCGAATTTGCGGTCATATAGAAAAATTGCCTATATAACTGATAAGTATCGTTGCCATCAGTCGGATTTTTTAAATATTTAACAATCCGACTCACTTATATCACAGTACATTTCATAGATACCCCATGGAAATATTTTCAGATATGAGGTGTCGCTGCAATTTTTGTCCGATTTTTTGCTGGACATCTGTAACACGTATTTATTTATGGATTATTTATTAACAAATAACAATAATTATATATGTCTACATATTCATTGTCTAGTTGACTACTTTACAATATTTATACATTGTATTACACATTTTTGCGCTTTTATGTGATTATAATATCTACATAAAATATTACTATTTTATGGCACGTTTCTGCAAATTATAAAAGTCTTGGTGGAGCGGTGTACTCGTATATAAATATAAAATGATATCGTGGCTATGCTCTGAGTAAAATAGAAAAAAGATTCGTGACTGTGGCACTAGTTGCATCTTTACTTCAACAAATCATCATCCGTATCAACGGTCTCCTCCGGCAGAGCATTAATATATCCAAACTTCTGTAAATTTGCAAAGTACTCTTCATCTTTCAAAAGATTGATTCTCCACGCTTTGTTATCGAATGGTCCAAGCACGCCGCCGTACTCTTGCGGTAAAATTTGCGGCGAGAAAAATGCATGCAGAGAGTTCAAGTCACTGCCATGAAGATAGATCTAAAGATAAATAAACATCAGTAATGCTTATAATCTGTGACCGAAACTAATACCCGTTTTCGAATTTTTTCCTTCAAGAACGGTTTCAGCACAGCCATGATGGCATCGAAGTAGAACGGTTCGTTAACGACGTGGAATCCTTTGAAACGCAGCGGAAACGTCTCTTGCACCAGCTCCACCATCTTCTTCGCGTAATACGGAGTGAAAAACTTCGCGTGATTCAAACTCAAGCCGTTCATATCAAGAAGAATGGACAATCCGGCAATTTGAGTTTTTGCTTCGCGAACGATGTGTTCCAGTGCCATCATGTTCGTTCGAAAGATTTCGTCAACTGTCACCTTGGACGAGTCGAAGTTATCTAAAATCGCAAAAATTAAATAACACCATAGGATGGATGTAATTGCGGGACGCAATTACCTACACGTATTACATAAACTCGGCGCCCAAATTGGTCGCGATCTTTGAGCATTGTTTGCGCTTGAAGCTCAAAGACGTTGTCAATTTGCGACGGTAACGCCGACTGAAATAACTGCGGACATTTCAGCTTCATCAAGTAATATCGTTGCAGCATGTTGAATGCTTTTTTACTGTCGAATTTACGAGCGCGCAAGAATCGCAATAGAAACGCATCATCATCGGGAACGACCAAATTACTGTCGTCTGTAAAATATTAATTAAACGTTTTAAAAATTGTTCGCGTTTGTTGTGCATTAACTTACTGTTTAGTAAACGTTTCAGGGTAGTCAGCTCCTGTTTTTGTTTTTCCGGCGTTTCCTTCAACTCGTCCTGAGCGATTTGGTTCCATTTCTCTTCAGTAAATTCCTCTAAGGGTTGAATTATTGTCGAACTACCGACGGATTTTTGCTTGATCATGTCGTTTTATGTAATAATCACGCTACGGACGCAGCTGGTATCAGTTATCCAAAAATACGTGGCTTTGATGCGGTATAAAATACACATTTACAAAGTATTCACTGAGCCCGTTCTTA